>CAUYPK010091289.1:0-13692 GCA_963574355.1 Loris lydekkerianus
ACAGCTTCATTCCTACAATGATCTCAGGATTTGCACCTGTTCTCCATGCATGGTGTTATTCATAGCATACAGATGGGTTATTCCTGTTTTTAATAAGTTAGTTTGAATCAACAATGGAAGAAAAAGTATCCAATGCACTCAGCTCTACTATTAAACTAATTTATGGCTTTCACATGAAAGCGATAACCCAGTTATAACCTAAGAATAGGGGGATGGGGGAAAGGGATGGGAGGGAGGGGGAGGGGGCAGAGGGAGGGTAATTCGTGGAATTACACCTGCGGTGCATCTTACAAGGGTACATGTGAAACTTTGTAAATGTAGAATGTAAATGTCTTAACACAATAACTAAGAAAATGCCAGGAAGGCTATGTTAACCAGTGTGATGAAAATGTGTCAAATGCTCCACAAAACCAGTGTATGGTGCCCCATGATTACATTAATGTACACAGCTATGATTTAATAAAAAAAAGAAAGAAAGAAAGAAAGAAAAGTACATTATGGATAAAATACAGTCATCTCTTCATGATCTGTCCTATATTAATAAGAAAGAGAGGCTCCTCTTAAGGTCTGGGTAATTTAAATTTATAGGTATTAGAAAATATTACCCAACCCTCCCAACTATCACTCTCCTGGCACACACACACACACACACACACACACATACACACACACAATAAAAGCATCTGAGCAGCATTTCCTACAAGAAATTAATGAATTACATACCATTGAATCCTCGTGGAGGATGTGCTACCATCCAAGAAATTGACCTGAGATGGGAAATTCTAAAGATAAGGAAAGGAAGGAAAATTTTGGGATAATTGGGTGGCACCTGTGGCTCAGTGAGTAGGGCGCTGGCCCCATATACCAGAGGAGGCGGGTTCAAACCTAGTCCTGGCCAAAAAAAAAAAAAAAAAAAAACCTGCAAAAAAAAAAAAAGCAAAAGGAAAGAAAGAAAGAAAAATTTGGGATAATATTCATGTTGGATTATAATTTAAATCCTCCATAACTTGAATTTAGCTGAACTTCATTCTTTTTGTTTGTTCGTTCATTTGTTTGTTTGTTTTTGCAACAGAGTCTCAAAACATAGCTCTCAGTAGAGTGCTATGGCATCACAGCTCACAGCAACCCCAAACTCTTGGGCTCAAGCTATTCTCTTGCCTCAGCCTCACAAGTAGCTGGGACTACAGGCACCTGCCAAAACATCTGGCTATTTTTTGTTGCAGTTGTTTAGTTGGCCTGGGCCAGGTTCAAGCCTGCCACCCTCAGTGTATGTGGCTGGGGCTGTAACTACTGTGCCATGGGTGCTGAGCCTATGTTGTTTTCTTTTTCCAAACAAACTTCAAAGTATGAGATTGTGGTACTAAAATAGAAATATAGTAAGATCCTATTACTGCAAAAATTGGGCAAAGCTTCTGGTGAAATCATATCCCCTGAAACATAACAACTCCACACATTAAAAGTACAATTTCTCTCAATGCTCATAGAGTGTTAGCTCTGTTCCTATGGAGTCAATGCTGTAAAAAGGTTCCAAGGTATTTAGTGAAACAACATTGAACTCAATAATTCTTATCTTATAATAATTCTGATACCAATAGTATATACAGAATGTTAAAGTCCCTGTCCCAGTAAATTGCTGTGTGGTATATAAAAATGTATTAAAAGTGCATGAAGCAAAGTTGTTCTGTCCGCAATTTTCTTTGATGTCTGATCATTAGAGTATCATTTTTCCGTTGCTGTTATTATTATTATCTAATTTTTCCATGGTGTTTGCCTTTGATGGAGAGGAAAGTAGAAGTGGAGATGGCTGGTGGCATTTTTTTTTTTTTTTTTTTTGAGATCTACCAAAGGGACAATAGACAAAAACAGAGCTGAGAATTTTACATCTCCAGCATCGTACCTACTGAGGCCACGTCCTGTCAATGCTACTTCCATTTCTGGGATTGTTCCTCATGGATCATCATGCTCACAACCTAATTTCCAGGCTCCAGCCATAAATGTCCTAGGGTCCCACGTGGAGCAGAAAGCTAACAGGTGGTGCTGCTGAGGCAGCCTTTACTGAGATGCAACACAGCTGGGGTTTCCAAGCAGAAGGGGTGTTCAGTGCTCGCTTCCAGGTAAATGGCTCCAAACCTCCAAACTGTCTGCTGGCACAGCCCAGGTTCTTTCCACCAAGCACCATATCATTTCACTTCAGTCAGGCACCAAGGAATATATCTGAGAACGTGTGAGAAGCCCACAGATTTTCCAAGCCTGTGTTTAAAGCATTTGTGGAAGTGAAAAGAAGTGAGATGGTTCACATTTTCCCTCTCAGTGACATGTGTTATCTAAGGGGACAGCGGGGCTGCTCCAGAAGAGAGGGGAGGAGAGTTGAGGCACTGGTCATTCTTTGCTTTTAATGTCTGCTGGTCCTGAGACTTCTGAACTGGGGACTCGCCACACTCCTTTGTGTAAAGTCCCCAGAGGAGCTGAATTGAAAGAATCATTACAATGAGAAGTGGAAGAGCAGCACAGTTTAGGATGAGGAACAGAGAGAGGAGAAAAGAAGTCATTTCCATTTAATATTATATAACTGGGGTTTAAATCTAAGTCAGATGCTTCCAAGACAGGACACTGGTCAGAAATGAGGCCCTTTCGGAGGCTGATGGAATCCAAACAATAAAGGCCTTCCTTGGGGAAAAGCTGTATCTTTCATGGGTACTGTGTGAGACCACAAGAGTCAAACAACTCACTGGAAAATTGAAACAGTTTTGCCCGCTGCAGTGGTATGAAGAAATAAACAAAATGTATGGCTATTTGAGTTTTTAACCACTTAGGATGGGCGCAGTCTGGCATTCAGAGTATCTTCAGAGAAAAGAAGATGCTCCTAGAAGGTGAGCATATCAAATCCAGGAATCACAAGATCCAGAAGACACTTGAGGGAAAGGAGATGAAAAACCCAAAATACACGTGCTGGCGCCTTTCCTAGGATTCCGCTAGAAAGCCTCATTTCCCTTCCTGAAAATAGCCTTTTTAAGTTTTATTTCTCCAAAATGAAATCTTACTTCCTTCCAAATTTGCTTGTCTTCAGCTTAGCAAAATGTGTCTTAGTGTGAAGAATACCAAATCAATTTATTCCATAAAAATAGGTTTAGTAATATATGGCTAGTTATTTCAACTTCAGCAGGATAA
Organism: Loris lydekkerianus; assembly: GCA_963574355.1. NCBI lineage: Eukaryota > Metazoa > Chordata > Mammalia > Primates > Lorisidae > Loris > Loris lydekkerianus. The sequence continues at coordinate 3,169 of CAUYPK010091289.1, forward strand.
TTCCATTCATTCATTGGCCCATTGAGCAATCAATCCCCATGTGCCAAATATTATGTTCAGTGATACCATCAATGGCCTTCTTTTCTGGTATTTGGAAGTTTTGTGTAAGGTCTGTGTACTTTCTGATACTTTGGTTTTTAAAATTTTTCTACCTTTATTTTTTATTACAAAAAGAGTACATGTTTTGTCTACATTTTAAAAATATAGCATTAAATAAAGAAAAAGCCAATCGTACCTCCCCCCCACCCCCAGGTAACCCACTATAGTAATTTAATCTGTATCCTTCTATTCTGTTTTCCATGCTCTTATAAGCATGTCAATAGAGAGGAAAAATTGTCTTTACTTATGGTAATTAGCTCATTCTATAAATGTTAGTTTGCTTTTCTTTGCTTTTCTCCATAAAAGAATATTATAAATCCACTGAGAATACTGGCCTCCCAAATCTGGTAATAAGCAATTGAATCCCAGACAACACTTAAGTGTTCATATTTGCTTATGGATAAGTAGAAACCCACTATAATAAGGTAAGGAGACACCAATTGTCCCTTTTCTTCAAAGTACGTTTTCTGGCTCCTGAAGGTCTCTAAAAACTGCCCATATTTCTGAAAGTTGTTAGAAAAAAAACTGCTAATGGCCCCTGGGAAATGTAATCCTGGTAAGTCATCATCTTCATCCCTGAGCACCAGGCTAGTTCGAAAAGCTGTCTGCCGGGCCCATGCTGAGCCCTGAGGAAGTAAGTGAAAGACTGAGTATTGAGAAGAAAGACCATTGCCCTGAAGGGGTGGGAGATGGTGCAGGTCCGTGGAAAGAAGCCCGTCTCAAAGAAAAAAGAAAAGAAAGAAGGGTGTTTAAAGTTCTATAAGACTTCCTTTCCTATTAACTTAGTCTGAAAAAAAAAAAAGCCATTTTCTGAAGAACATAGCTTTGGAGTCTGGACCATAGTTAAGATAGTATTGCATCAATGTGAATCTCACATCCTATTATTATATTGTGGTTATTTTGGAGAATAACCTTGTTCTTAGGAGATACATAATGATGTAATTATGGAGAAGGGTAATAGTGATTGTAACTTACTTGCAAATGGTTCTAAAAAGAAAGGGAAGACAGGGAAGGATAGAGGAGGGAGGAGAGGAGGGGAGGGGAGAGGAGGGGAGTGCTCCTACAATATTGACTAATTTTGTATTTGTTTCTATGCTTGATCTGAATTAAATTCTTTCCTTATCACTATTAGAGAGGAAGAAAAGCCAGTAGAGGAAGTACAGTAAATCATCAACCCTTAAAATCTTTAAAATCATTTCATAAAACAAACTACTTTATTCATCAAAGATGTTATTTTACATATAACAGAGTGTTTTTAACAGTTTTAGGATTTTTGTGGACCTTTTTCCAACTAATAACACTCTCCTGTGCACACATTGAAAGCTCTTAGGAATTTAGTCAGCAGAATTCGAAAGTGCCACGACCACAACTAAACAGAAAATCTACTCCAGTCGCTTCATCTCACATTATGCAAACAAGGACACTTGAAAGGGAGAAACTCCCGACAAAATTTCAGAGTGGCTCCTGACTATTTCCTTTTAGAATGAAATTACCTTTCAAACAGTCATTCTGAGGGCCAAATCTATCAAGTATTGAACACAAATGCATTAACACTGTGATTAAGTACTGGAAAAATATTTTTGCTTTAACTATGTATTTTTAATGGGGAAAAAAAAGCATCTCACATCATGTATGCGACACTTGCTTCACAAAATTGTTTAATGTGAAGTATTTTTAGCTTTTTTCAATTCTTTTTAAAAAATTAAACTAAGAGAAGGGAAGTTGGTTGTATTTTACCCTTATTTTTGCTGACCATGTTTTCTTCCTGATGTTCCAAGAATCCTCCTTTCAGCATTTCCTTTTCATTTAGAGAGCTTCCTTTACCTGTTCTTTTAAATTGGATCTGCTGGTGGCAAATTCTTATTTATCTTTCATTTAAGAATGTCTTGATTTCCTCCTGTTTGTGAAAGGTACGTTTGATTCTGGGGAACAGTTCTTTTCTTTCAGCACTTAAATGATGTCAGGCCACTTTCTTCTAATCGCTGTGCTTTGTGGTGAAATTTTTGTTATTATTAAAATTATTATTTTTCTCCTTAAGTAAGGTGTTATTTCTTTCTCATTAAATACTTTCAAGTCTTTGTTATTGACTGCGGTTTTCAAGGTTGACTCCGATGTGTCTTGATACAGATGTCTGTGGGTTTATCTTCTCTGGTGTTCACTCAGCTTCTTAAATTTGTAGGCTTATGTCTTTTACGCTTGTTGAAACATTTCATGACAGCTGCTTTAAAATTTTTGCCAAATCATTCTAACATCTCCATCGGCTTGGTGACAACATTTATTGCTTGTCTTTCTCTATTCAGTTTGAGATCTTCCTGACCTTCTTTATTTAAGGAGTGACTTTCATTTGAAACATGGTTGGGAGGAATAGGGAAAAGTATTTCTCCTCCATCTTCCCTAAAACAAAAGTCCAGTTCTGAAATCAATTCTTCTAAAAGTTCAACTATCACATTTAATAATGTAGGAAAATAGCTGCTTCAGGTTCTGGTGTGAAAAAAAGCAGACCACAAGATGAAATATATATTACAATTCCAACCACGTAAAAGTTGCATATGAACTCACATCGAAAGATTAACAGAAAACATAAATGGATGAAGAATGGTTACATACATACATAGATAACATGTATTTCACATTATGTTGTGTATAATGTGCACTTTTTTGCCCAAATACTTGAGAGAAACATAGCATCCACCTTAGACATGGTAGTACTAATTCCATACCTCTATAAATATTTTTAATTCTTTTATTTGTGCTTATGTGTTAAAAGTGTAATGCTATCTTCTTTAGAGAAGGTTCTATTCATCTTATTTCCCCATTGATATAGGGGATTGTTGGCTTTTTTGTTGTTGTTTAATTTGAGTTATCTGTAGACTCTAGTTATCAAGCTTTTGTCCAATTCATAATACGCAAATATATTTTCTCATTCTGATAGTTGTCTATTTGCTTTGGTTTTTGTCTCCTTAGCTGTACAGAAACTATTCGGTTTAATTAAGTCCCATTTGTTTATTTTGTTGTTGCTGCACAAAGTCTTTCCCCAGGCCAATACCTTCAAGTGTTTCCCCACACTTTCTTCAAAAATTTTTATTGATTCATGCCTTATATTTAGATCTTTTATCCATCTTGAATCAATTTAAGTGAGTGGAGAAAGGTGCAGGTCCAGTTTCAGTCTATTACTTGTGGATATCCAGTTCTCCCAGCACCATTTATTGAATAGGGAGTCTTTCCCACAGGGAATCTTCTTGTTTGATTTGTCAAAGATCCAGTGGCTATAAGATTTTAATTTCACCTCATGGTTTTTTATTCAATTCCAGAAATCTATGTCTATTTTTGCAGCATGATGTTTTGATCACTATGGCCTTGTAGTACAGCCTAATGCCCTGACCTTGTTTTTCTTACTAAGAATTGCCTTAGCTATATGGGTTTTTTTTCTGGTTTCATACAAAATGAAGAATTCTTTTTTCCAAATCTTGAAAGGATGATGTAGGTATTTTAATGGGGGGATTGCATTGAATCTGTAGATTGCTCTGGGAATATAGACATTTTAACAATGTTGAGTCTTCCCAGCCATAAGCATGGTATGTTCTTCCATTTGTTAATATCTTCTGCGATTTCTTAGAGTTTTGTAATTTTCTTTATAGGGGTCCTTCACACAGGCGAATGGCTAACAAGCATACAAAAAAAAAAAAATGCTCAACATCCCTAATTATCAGAGAAATGTAAATCAAAACCACCCTGGGGTATCACCTAACTCCAGTGAGAATGGCCCACATCACAAAGACTCAAAGCTGCAGATGCTGGTGTGGTTGTGGAGAGAAGGAAACACTGTTACATTGCTGGGGGAACTGCAAACTAATACAACTCCTTCGGAGGGAAATATGGGGAATGCTCAAAGAAATCAAACTAGACCTCCCATTTGATCCTGTAATCCCATTACTGGGCATTTACCCAAAAGAAAAAAAATGATTTTATCAAAAGGACATTTGCACTAGACTGTTTACTGCAGCTCAATTTACAAGTACCAAATTGTGGAAACAACCTAAATGCCCACCAATCCAGGAATGGATTAACAGGCTATGATATATGTATACCATGGAACACTATGCAGCTACTAAAAAGGATGATGCCATTACATCTTTTGTATGATTTGAATGGAGTTGAAATACATTCTTCTTAGTAAAGTATCACAAGATTGCAGAAGCAAGAATCTGATGTACTCAATTCTGAAAGTAGGGCAATTGATATTAGTACATGGTTGGGGGAGAAGGGATGGGGGAGGGGAGAGAGAAGGTTAGAGAGGGTTGTGGGGCCATGGTGTCTGACACACCTTTTGGGGATGAGACACATTAATAGAGGGACTTCACACACAAATGCAACCAATATAATCTGGTTTATTGTGCCCTCAATGATTCCCCAGCAATAGAAAAAAAAAAAAAAAAAAAAAAAAAAAAAGACTTCAGGAGGCGCCTGTGGCTCAAAGGAGTAAGGCACCAGCCCCATATGCCAGTGGTGGCGGGTTCAAACCCAGCCCCAGCCAAAAACTGCACAAAAAAAAAAAAGACTTCAAAAACAAAAGTGTAATAGTAGAAAGCAATAACAATATACATATGCAATATAAAACCCAGAATACAATAATCCATTTTGTTGAACTTATGACAAATATGCAACAAAAGCATTTTTGGCCAACAAAGAGTGATGTATTTCCCTTTGTATACTTTAGGCAGGAGCTAACAATCTAGCTGATATTTTTACAAAAATTACAGTAGAACCACTGTAAGTTGACCACACAAGAGATTGTAAAAAAAAAACTAGTCAACATACAGAGACAGTCAACATAAAGAACTAAGCCTACTGTAATGACATATAATGTGATGTGTGTGACTATGAAAATTAGGTCAACTTAAGGAGGTGATCAATGTAGGCAGGTGGTCAGCTAGGGAGGTTATTCTGTATTAGCAAGTCCCTCGGAAAATGTTAAAATGGTTTTTGTACAATGTAAATTTTAAGCTTTAAATTTGAATTAAAAAATTGAAATGTAAGTTTTTTTTCCTGAAAGTTGGGGCTAAAAAAAATGGGTGTGCATTATACTTTGCAAAATACAGTACCTAGATGGAAGGGAATGTACCAAGAAGGCTGAATGAGTGAATGGTAGCAAAGAATAACATGTTTTTTTAACTTATGCATTTCTATATTTTCAGAACATTTTAAATTAATAAACATTACTTTTATAGTCAAATATATATATATATATATATATATATATATATATATATATACTTTCTTTTAGTCCAGGATTCAACTATCTATGTATATAGTGCCAAACAACTAGTTTAGGGTGAATTTTCAGTAAGCTAATAAAACAATTTTCTCAGTCTATAAAAAAAAAACATTCATTTATGATATTTTTAGAGCTCTTTTGCTTGGATTCTTCTTTTTATTATTATTGTTGGGGATTCATTGAGGGTCCAAGAAACCAGGTGATACTGATTGCATTTGTTAGGTGAAATACCTCTTACAATTGTGTCTTGCCCCCCAAAAGGTGTGTCACACGCCAAGACTCCACCCCCTCCCTCTTTCCCTCTCTCTGCTCTTCCCTTCTCCCATCCCCCTCCCTCCTTCCCTCTTGCTTCTCTTCCTTTGCCCCCTCCCCCTCCATCCTTCTCTCTCTCTCTTTGTTCTTATATCAATTATCCTTATATCAAAATTGAATACATAGGATTCATGTTTCTACACTCTTGTGATGCTTTACTAAGAATAATGTGTTCCACTTCCATCCAGGTTAATACAAAAGATGTAAAGTCTCCATCTTTTTTAATAGCTGAATAGTATTCCATGGTATACATATATCACAGCTTATTAATCCATTCCTGAGTTGGTGGGACTTTCAGCTATTTCCAAATTTGGCCATTGTGAATTGAGCTGCAATAAACAGTCTAGTGCAAGTGTCCTTATGGTAAAAGGATTTTTTTCCTTCTGGGTAGATGCCCAGTAATGGTTTTGCAGGATCCAATGGGAGGTCTAGCTTGAGTTCTTTGAGGGTTTTTCATACTTCCTTCCAAAAAGGTTGTATTAGTTTGCAGTCCCACCAGCAATGTAAAAGTGTTCCCTTCTCTCCACATCCCCACCAGCATCTGCAGTTTTGAGATTCTGTGATGTGGGCCATTCTTTCTGGGGTTAGATGATATCTCAGAGTGATTTTGATTTGCATTTGACTTTGTACAGGTTCATCACAATGTGTCTTGGAGAAGCTCTATTTGAGTTGAGATGTCCTGGGGTCCAACATCCCTCTGAAAGGAATGTGTCAGAATCTTTGGTGATATTTGGGAAATTTTCATTTATAATATTCTCTAGTATGGCTTCCATTCCCCTGGGGCATTCTTCTTTCCCTTCTGGGATACCTATAACTCCCATGTTTAAATGCTTCATGAAGTCCCATAATTACTTCAGTGAATGCTCTGCTTTCTCTGTCTTCTTTTCTGCCTCTTTAACTATCTGAATTATCTCAAGAGCTTTGTCCTCTACTTCTGAGATTCTTTCTTCTTCATGGTCTAATCTATTGTTGATACTTTCTATTGCATCTTTAAGTTCCATAATTGACTGCTTCAATTCCTTCAGCTCTGCTATATCTTCTTAGCATTCATCTCTTATTTTATTCTGTTTTTAGATTTCCTTTTGGTTATTTTCCACTTTCTCAGCAATTTCCTTCATTGTGTTTTTGTTATTTTCCACTTTCTCAGCATTTTCCTTCATTGTTTTCATTCTCTATATTTTAAATTCCCCTTCTGTCACTTCCAACATTTCTGCAGTAGCTACTTCATGGTCCCTTAGGGGGGTTGCTCTGGACTGTTTTTCATGTTGCTCCCTCCTTCTGCTTGGATTCTTACGAAACAAAATAGCAAAAAAAATTTAAATATTTAAATATAAATATCAATGACTTTCTTATTTTCAAAAATAACCAATTAAAATAATTAATAGGAAAAAATCTGACGCACAATGTTAACAAAAGCTATAAAATTCTGAAGAAAAAAAATTAATAAAATATAAGACTTAGACATATAAAGAACACCATAAAACTTTAGTGAAGTTAATATAGAAGACCTAAGTTAATAGAGAGACATACTATTAATAGATAAATTTTATATAATCCAATTAAAAATTTATGTATTTTTTGAGGAAAGATAGCTATTTTGTTATTTCTATGGATCTTCTAAAAATATTTAATAAATATTCGCAATACTTTTTGTTACAAAGAATAATGGTTAGTTGATCATAAAACAAATAAAGTTACTATTAAACTAATGTAAACTGGTCATGTTAGAATAAAAATTTAGTGAGCAAAATAGACACACTATAAGTCAGGAACACAGAAATTTAGTATTGATAGAAGAGGCATCTCAAATCAGAGTAAAAATGTAGATTGTTTAGTACATAATATTCAGACAATAGGTTAATAATTTGATTGCAAGAGAGACTTTACCTAAAAAATGCAATCAGTGTAACCTGGCTTATTGTACCCTCAACAAATCCCCAACAATATATAAAAAAAAAAAAAAAAGAAAAATGTGGTATTTTATACCTTGCTTCACGTCAAATTCATAAGTTGGCTCCAAATAGATTTAAGATCTAAATATTTTTTGATGTCATATCTGTCTAATCATATATTGTCTTATATGAAAATACAGGCAATAATTTACATTCTTGGTGTGAGAAAGGCTCTCAAAGAACTAGCCAAAACTCAGTAGTTCTAAAGGCAATGGTTGATGTTTGATTTTGTAAATATTTAAAATGTCTGTATCTTAACCAGATGCAGTGGCTCATGCCTGTAATCTCAGCACTTTGGGAGACCAAGGCAGGTGGATTGTTTGAGCTCAGTAGTTTGAGACTAGCCTAAGCAAGAGCACAACCTCATCTCTAAAAATAGCCAAGTGTTGTGGTGGGCACCTACAGTCCTAGCTACTTGGGAGGCTGAAGGGAAGAAGATAACTTGAGCCCAGGAGTTTGAGGTTGTTGTGAGCTATGATGCCATGGCACTGTATCAAGGGCAACAAAGTGACACTCTCTCTCGAAAAAATAAATAAGTAAATTTTTAAAAATTCTACATCTTGAAATATTTCATAAACAAAGCTAAATGACTAAAAAAAAGTTAGAAGGAAATATTTTAACATATATAACAAATTATTTAATATTCATAAAACAGCAAATACCTCCTACTATTAAAAAATAAGTGAACAACCCAATAGAAAAACCAAGGTATAGAAGTAATAAAAAAAATTATACATGGCTAATTATGCAATGAAAAGATTATTACGCTCACTAATATCAAAGAAATGTATATTGAAAAAAAATGAGATGTTATGTTTCACCTACCAGATTGGCAAAAATTTCATAATCTTCATTGTTGTGAGAACATCTTAAAATGGACATTTTCACACACTGTTAGTAGATATATAAATTATTACAACAAACTTTTTAGAGGAAAATTTAAAATTATTTACTATAGGTAAATTAAAGAATATTTACATATAGCACATACATTAATGTAATATTATCATTATATTATTATATATAAATAATTATAGAATTTATCAAAATTTTAAATGCACATGTCTAGGACTCAGTAATCCTACTTGAACAAAACCCACCTTACAGAAATGCCAGAGTATGTTTATAAAAATATATATACAAGGATGTTTGTTGCAGCACTATTTATGTATAACAACAACAAAAAAATGTTGCCAATCAACATCCATCTGCAATGGGGAAATGGTTAAATAAACTGAGTTACATTTAAAAATGCTATGCACCTGCAGAAAAAAAAAAAAAAAAAAAAAAACATTTCCTTATGTACTGGCCTGTTAAAATTTTTATATGGTTAAATGAAAACAGAAAGGTGCAGAAAAATGCAGCCCTATCGTCCATAATCAGCATACCCCCCCATTCTCCGACTTCAGGGATCACACTCCCCTTTAATGACCAAATAACCATTTTCTGCATATTTAAAGAAGTTCAGTCTTCCATCAGATTTCCCTCCTTAGATATTTCTGAAGAATCCTTGGCAAATACCTCCAGGTTCCATGAGTCCTTCCCAGTTGCTCCTCAATACCTCAGCCATCATTCATCTCCCAATCAACATGATCACTGCCCCTCTCCCTGAGCTTGTAACAAAATCTCCAACTGCAATCATCCTAAACATGGACTTTGGTCACATTGTTTTTCTCAAATATAACAGTAACCAGGCAATCACATGAACAAAACTGTACTGAAAGCCTGAGAATAAAATAAGGTAATTAAAAAGTAGAAAGTAATAATTAATCCTGGCACCAGATACTTACATAGCATAGCGTTCTAAGCGTAAAAGATGGATACATACGTATATATATATACACACATACTTACACAGACAATTTAATCTAATCCTCACAACAACCCTAGGAGGTGGATACTACTATTAGCCTCATATAATAGACTTGAAAACTGAGGCACAAAGTAGTTACTTTTGCTGCTCCCGTGTGACTCAGGCTGCAGACTGTCACCAGACTCAGTTGAGTGCAACTACTGTGCCACTCACCAGCAGCTCCATGCCCAGCTCTGTCTCCCCTTAGTCTTGTAGGTAAGAAAACCACGAGCACTCTCTCTGTCTCTTCTCCATGCCCACATCCATCCCTACCTGGCAATGCCTCACACATGTTATTCCCCAGCGGTAGAAAGAAATCCCTCATCTCTCAGTCAACATGATCATATTTTCCAGAGAGATATGACAACTCTTTACATGACTTCACAGTTTGACTTCTTATTGTCTCCATTCTAAGACAATATGTAGCCGAAAGGCCTACTAGAATGTCTTTCTGATACAAAACACAGCCTAACACCATTCCCTCTGAAAATGGTGGCAAACTATTAATGTCTTGAAAATTTAGGGCTCCCTGATTCTGATCATCAGAGTTTCCAGATTACTAAAGTCTAGTCTGAGAACATCTCATTGCATTGATAACAAAATCAGAAAATCAACTTTATAGCCTAAGCAAGAGTGGCACCCAGTCTCTCAAAAAAAAAAAAAAGAAAGAAAGAAAACTTAGCCAGGGGTGGTGGTGCAAGCCCATAGTCTCAGCTATTAGGGGCACTAAGGGAAGAGGATCACCTGAGGCCAGGAGTTTGAGATTGCAGTAAGCTACAATGACACCACTGGACTTCAATTTGGGTGGCTCCCTCTCACAAAAAAAAAAAAAAAAAAAAATCAAATTTAAAATATATATCAAATTCTTAGGAAGAAAAGGCCAGAATAACACAGCAATGTATTAACAATGATTATCTGTAAGGACTAGGGTTGGATGGAAAGGGGATTTTCACTTTTTATTATATGTATGTGTATTGTTTATTACATTAATTATAATCACTTTAAATTTAAATTAATTAAATTATTTTAGATTT
>CAUYPK010091290.1:0-64730 GCA_963574355.1 Loris lydekkerianus
CCTGGGGGCGGGACTACGCGCTCAGAGATCTCTCCTCAGAGGTCCCTCCTCAGAAGCAGCATAACAAAATCCAAACTTGGCAAAGAGCCACAGTATACAAAATAATGATAAGAGGCAAAGAGCCGCATTCATTTTGGCCGGTAGCCGCATGCGGCTCGAGAGCCGCGTGTTCGCCACCCCTGATTTAAGGCCTGTTTTGCTTATCTGTGGTGTCATAAATTATGAAAATTATACACAGACCATTTTTTATTTGCTCATTAGCTTTTGTTAGTGTTTGTGTATTTAGTATGTGTCCCAAAACAATTCTTGCAATGTGCAGCAGAAAATAAAAATGTTGAACATCCGTGGATGGATCACTTTTGTAATGTATGAGTCCTGGAAACAAGTGTGCCCATCACCAAAATAATATTCATTGTACCCATTAGGGAGGTTTTTGCTCCTCTCTTCCTCTCTCCTCCTCCCTACTTGATTTCCACTGAGTTTTGGTTCCCTCTGGGCTTATCAGTTAGTTCCAATTGGACAGTAAGTACAATTTTATTTGTTTGTTTTTCCATTCTTGAGATACTGCACCTAGGAGAATGGTCTCCAGTTCCACCCAGTTTGTTACAAAAGGTATTAATTCATCTTTTTATGGCTGAGTAGGACTCTGGTATACATGTGCCACATTTTATTAATCCACTTATGAATTGATGGACACTTGGACTGATTCCACATCTTTTCCATTGTGAATTGTGCTGTAGTAAACATTCGAGTGTAGGTGTCTTTTTGATGAAAAGTCTTCTTTTTCTTTGATTAGATACCAAATAGTTGGATTGCTGGATCGAATGGTAGGTCTTCTTTTAGTTCTTTTGTTCTTTTAGTGAAGATTTACTGAGCTAGTATTTATAAAACATTTAACAGTGCTGGGCATATACTAAGTACTCCATTACTCTTTGTTAAATGAATTGTGTAAACCTTACTAAATCATTCTCTACTCAAAGATAATAAAGCTATTCTTCTAGATTTTCTTCTAAGAGCTTAAATTTTTTTCATTGTGTCTTTAATGAATATGCAATTTATTTTTTATCTTTTTTTGTATAAATTAGGGATCTTCCTCTTTTGTCATGTAGAAGACAGCTGTAGCAATACAAGGATGATGTATACAAAAAAAAATGTATTTCTTGTACCATCTCTGCTACTCACCATAGGTTTGAGTTTCTGCCATGCTGGTCTAAAACAGCTTGATGTGTACCTGGTGAGCATACTGTAACATTTAAACATTAATAGGGTATTGCACCTGGTGACCCTCAGTTTCTCTTGAATGCTAAGCATTAGGAGTTAATGTTTTGTCTAGATTTTAAAAAGCAAAAAGACAAAATATGTCACTGACACCTCTTGGATTTTTTTCAGCAGCATATAAGCTGAGATTTAGCAGCATTCAAGGAATGGTGCTTATTTCAGACTTTTTCTAGCAGGTTGTATGCCTTACTATTAGCTTTCAGGAGACAATTGTATTAATAGGTCTATAGCACAGCACTTGCTGGAGGACACACCTGCCTTCATACAGTATATGATGGAATAAACCTGATGATTATGCACATTTGGGTCAACACGCATGTTTTTCTCAGAAGTCTTAAGATTTACACATTGCAGTGATTCCATTTTTTTCAATACTGCCTAATAATGCCCATCTTTGCAATAAATTATAATAAATTTCTATACCTGCTTTTATCTCTTTCTGGGGTTTCTGTTCTGAACTTTACCCATTATCATAATGTATTCATGACTTAGCTTTCTAGTTGTAAATATAATAGAAAATCTTAAACCATATGTATACTATAGATTATGATAATAGGACAATAGAAAAAATGCAGTTGACCATCTGAAACTTAAAATATACATTGTTTCTGGCAAAAGCACCAAGTCTCAAAAATTAATATTGATATTATAGATGAAATACAATAGTCTTACAACAGAACAAAGAAAACTTGATTATAAAGAGGAATTCAACTTCATATGTTCTGACCACCTATAAGTTTGTCCATATTCAGATCCAGTAATTCGATGTTCTCATGTAGTACCTCTTTTCTTTGGGATCTGAAAAATTGATGAAAACTACAGTAAGAAATCAGTATAAAATGAAATGACTTAAAAGTATAAAGTAAGTACAAGAAATGCAAGTCAAAACCACAATGAAACATCATTGTACACCTGTTAGGGATGGCTATTATCAAAAAGACGAGATAAAGTGTGATCAAGGGTGTGGAGAAAGAGAACTTTTGTACAGTGTTGGTGGAAAGGTAGATTGGTGTAGCCATTATGGAAGTATGGGTATTCTTTTGAAGTATGGGTATTCTTCAAAAAATTAAAAATAGAACCACCATACAAAGCAGCAATCCTTCTTCTGGGTCTATTCCCCCCCCCCCATGAAATCAACAATTTGCAAAAATATTCTTCGCTCCCTATTCATTGCAGCATTATTCACAATTGCCAAGGCATGTAAGCAACCTAAATGTCTACAACACTCGAAAGGATAAAGAACTTGTAGTACATCACAATAAAAAAAATGCAATAAAAAAAAAATCTATCCTCAAATTCAGTGTTTACACATAACGTAAAATTTACTATCTTAACTATTTCTAGGCATATACCTCAGTGGTGTTAAGTGCACATTTACATTGTCATAAAAGAGATCTACAGAACTTCCTCATTTGCAAAACTGAAACTATCTCCATTAAATAATTTTGATATAAATCAAGAAACACCTGAATAATTTAGTAGCTTGTGTCTGCAAGATCTAAAGTCATTTGGGGGAACAGCATTTATGCCTCTCTTCCTCCAGTTCTTAGCAATTGTAATTGAGTGGGTTTTAAACATGGGGTTTGTTATTTCATTTTGAGCCAGGGAAATATTTTAAGTATCAGAATTAGGTTATCTTTGAATTTACACTAAATTAAGAAAGTAAATAATTTTCATAAATTATGTGTGCCTTGTTGAAAATGTCAATTGTTCTTGACATCTATTTGTAAAAGTTTTAAAATGTGTTTTTCCTTTGAAAAAGCAACTTAATTTCCTTTGCTTGGATATTATGATAGGAATGTTCACTGATATTACTTGGTAATCATATATAGCCTTGGAACTTTATCAGATATATATTTGTAAATATACATACACACACTTATATATATGGCAGTATTAATATAGTTGTACTTCTTTAAAACATTAAATTTGAAGAAACTTTAAAAAAGCATCTGTGGTATATATGTACAATAGGATATTATTTGGCCTTATAAAGAAAGAAATCCTCCATTTGCAACAACATGGATGAACTTGGAGGACATTATGATAAGTGAAATAACCAGACACAGAAAAAGATATATTGTATGATCTCACTTATATGTGGAATCTTTAAAAAAAAAGAAAGAAACAGGGCGGCGCCTGTGGCTCAAAGGGGTAGGGCGCTGGCCCCATATGCTGGAGGTGGCGGGTTCAAACTCAGCCCCGGCCAAAAACTGCAAAAGAAAGGAAAGAAAGAAAGAAAGAAAGAAAGAAAGAAAGAAAGAAAGAAAGAAAGAAAGAAAGAAAGAAAGAAAGAAAGAAAGAAAGAAAGAAAGAGAGAGATTGGGCACAGTGGTTCATACCTGTAATCCTAGCACTCTGGGAGACCAGGGCAGATGGACTGCCTGGGCTCAGGAGTTTGAGACCAACATGAGCAAGAGCCATTAATAATCTGAAAATTAATCTGTATTAATACATGTACATCTAGATCATTCATTAAATTATTGTATGATAGTTCATTATTTTGAAATGTTATCTTCATTATTTAATTCACCAATTCCCCTGTTGATAGACATTTATGTTACTTATTATTTTTTGCTTTATGAAATGCTGCAATAAATATCTGGTGTATGTTCCCTTGTGCACATGTGATGGAGTTTCTCTAGGATAAATATCTAGGAGTTTCTCTAGGATAAAATAAATATCTTAAAGTAGAAGAGTACAAACTTAAAATATCTTAAAATAAATATCTTAAAGTAGAAGAGTACAAACTTCTTCAACTTCACTATGTAGACCCCAATTACACTCTAAAGTGGACATGACAATTTACATTCCCATCAGGAGTATATAAATTTTTCTTTCTCCCTATCACAACAGTGGTTGGTATTACCAATTTATAAATTTTGAGAATATAATGCGTATAAAATTTTAATTTTCTATTTATTTTTCTCTGATTATTCTGAGGATGAACATTTTTGAAATGTTTATTAGTCATTCTACTTTCTTCTGTAACTTTTACCTATTAAATATAAATTATTCAAGTATTTATGACTTTCTAATATTTCCTTCAAATGTGTGCTATATCTTTTAACTGTGTTAATGATTTATATTGTCTTAGAGAATTTTCTTATTTTAATGTAGTCATATATTTTTTTTTATTTGCCTTTGGTTTTGTAATTCTTGCATCATGTTCAATAAACTCTTGTCTACCCGAATATGAAGAAGTTATTCACCTACATTTATAACTATTAGTTTAATAGAAATAGAATAATACAACCTAATTTTAACATATGTCTATCTGCATAGGTCTAAATTTAAATTCAACATTAATATAACACTTTCCCATTCCTATGAAAATTAGGAATAAAACATTGGTGTCTGCTGTGACTCTTGCTATTTTCTATTGTACATTAACATAATACAATTGTTAGATGGTATTATTATACAACATAATGAAGTAAGATAAATGTATAAGTATCTCCCTAAAAGACCAAAGAAAAACAATAAAACTCAAGAAAACGAAAGGAATGACAGGTTATATTATGTATCCAAGGCAATGCATCATACATACAATGAGAAACAATTAGAAAATACGATCGAAAAGGCATAGTTTACTGTAACAAGGAAAAAATATCTAGTTACTTATGAGTAATTAAATTTGTAAAATTATAAAACTTTAGCAAAAACCATAAATAAATAGACCCATCAGGTTTTAGGATAGAACAATTTTGTACTGTAAAGAGATCAATATCCTACATCTGTTTACATATTCAATGAAATTCCATTGAATTCCTTTTCAACTTTACAAAACAAAAAATGTACAAGTTAAAGTACTCAAAAATGCTGAGAAAGATGACTAAGGAGAGTGGATTGCCATAGCAGATACTAGAATGCATTATAAAGTTATAGCAATTCAAAGTATATATTACTTGCATAAAAACAAAGAGCAACAGGAAGAATACAACTCCAGACTGAGAACGAAAGTATCTATAGAAAGTTTATGGTTTATGTCTGATAAAGGCAGAGTTTTAAATTTCTATGGAAAACAATGATTCCTAAATAAAATTAATACATTTAGCTAGCCATCTGAAACCATAAAAGATGTGGATTTCTTCCTCATTTATTATACCAAAATACAAATTCTTTCTGAAATCATAAAATACTAACACATTAGTGAATATTTTCATAGTCTTGGGTTAGGGGAGACTTTTCTAAGTTTGTCTTAAGCATCTGAAAACTTAATAGGAAGTATTGGTAAAATTGACTACTTAAAAAAAAATGAAACTTCTGTGTAAAAATAAACACCATAAAAGGTTGAATGGTAGAAGGCCAATTGGAAAATTATTTGCAGTAAAATGAAGACAAAGAATCAATATCCCAGATAGAGAGCTCTTAAAAATCAATAGAGAAAATATTTAATGTTTTAATGGAAAAATGGGCAAAATACTCTGAGGCAAGTCACCAAAGAAACAAAAGACATGAAAATGGTTAGTCTCACAAATAATCAAAGAAATGCTAGCAAATGTAAATAGTCTCTCCAGCCCCATGAAACTGGCAAAGATTAAAATTATTGACATACCAAAATTTGAAACTGTGAGGGACAGCATGTTTTCTCAAGCAATATTGTTAAGTAAGTAAAACAGTCACATCTGGGCGGCGCCTGTGGTTCAGTGAGTAGGGCACTGCCCCATATTCTGAAGATAGCAGTTTTGAACCCAGCCTAAGCCCAACTGCAACAAAAAAATAGCAGGGTGTTGTGGTGGGCACCTGTAGTCCCAGCTACTTGGGAGGCTGAAGTAAGAGTTTCACCTAAGTTCAAAAGCTGGAGGTTGCTGTGAGCTGTGATGTCCTGGCACTCTACTGAGGGTGACAAAGTAAAACTCTGCCTCTAAACAAATAAGAAAATAAAAAAATAAAAATAAAACAGTCACATCAACTTAGGAAAGTAGTACAGCAGTATATATTAAACTGTAAAATACTTTATTCTGCAACACACTTCTGGGAATTTACCCTAAGGAGATGTATGTACATTATGGCTCCATTTACAATATTGAAACTGTGAAACAACCTTCATATCCATCAATAATGGACTGGTACAGCAAATTATGTAGGAATTTCAGATATTTCTTAAAAATGGACTTTAAATTTATGGAATAGGAACATATTGTCAATGGAAAGTGAGCATTTCAGAATACAGGCTTTAAAAAACAATAGGTTTTATGCCTATTTATGAATAGAGAGATACTCGAAAGGGTTCCCACTCTCCTCCCTCCAAAGTAAAGTAATAACAGTGTGTGTTTCATGCTTTTTTAAAAAAGCAAATGATCTGTACATCAATAAAAGTCAAGCTGAGAGTCAAATCAAAAACTTAATACCATTCACAATAGCTACAAAGAAAATAAAATACCTAGGAAAATACTTAATCAAAGGTGTGAAAGATATGTACAAAGGGAATCATGAAACACTGAGGAAAGAAATCACAGATAATATCAACAAAACATGTCATGCTCATGAATCAGTAGGCTCAACATTGTTAAAATGTCCATATTCTCCAAAGTTTTTTACAGATTAAATGCAATCTCTATCAAATTACTGATGTCATACTTCACAAATCTAGAAAAAAGAACTATATGCTTCTTCTGAAACCAGAAAAGAGCACAAATAGCCAAACCAATCTTAAGCAAAAAGAACAAATCTGAAAGTATCACATTACACGTACCACACTTCAAACTATCTTACAAGGCTATAGTAACCAAAACAGAATGGTATTGACAGAAAAATAGAGACATAGACCAATGGAACAAAACAGAGAACCCAGATATAAAACCATCCACATACAGCCAACTGATCTTTGACAAAGCAGACAGCAATGTATGCTGGTGAAAAGAAGTCCTATTCAATAAACAGTGCTGGGAAAATTGGATAAGCACATGCAGAAGAAAGAAACAGGATCCCTATCTCCCACCACTCACAAAATTAATTCCAGATGGATAAAAGACTTAAAGCATGAAACCATAAGATGTGTAAAAGAAAATGTAGGGAAAAACTATCCTAGTATCAGCTGGGGTTGGGTTAGGAGGGTGTCTGTGTAGAAAAGCAGACAGGTTTGTAGTGTCAGTCCCAGAGTAGAGTGTGAAGGGGGTTGATATGGAGGAACAGCCTGGTTTGGGATGTCAGAGACCAATTGGGGTGGGGAGGTTGTCCACACAGAAGGGCTTCCTAGTATAGGGTGATAGAAACAGACCAAAGAAAGCATTCATGCAAAAAGGAGAGTGTGAGGAGTAAAGGGAGATTTCTTACACACCACAGAGTTGGTAAAATAAGAAAATATAATAAGAATAATGGGAGCAAGTTTTATCACTGTCATAAAGAGAGTTATAAATATGGAAAGGGAGAAAACTAGGGTGAATGTAGACTGGGATTGGAGATATTGGTATGAATTTATGAATTTCTATAAATATATAGAGATAAAAAAATGTGGATATAATTGTGTGTGGATATATGTACATACAGCTCTATCAACTAGAGGACTGGTGGTCTCACCTCAAAAAAGTGAGCACATATAGCACCCAGATCTTGGATTCTAAATACCAAAAAGTAAACAAGTGCTCAAAGAAGGATGAGACCAATTACAAGGATGCAGGAACCATCCTGAAAGCCATCACATGTGAGCATCACAATAAATCATGAGAATAAAGGATTGTAATACACTAAATAAAATGGGAAATTATATAAGAAAATAAGAAAGTTGGATGAGCAAGGAGATATTTACATAGTTTCAAAGAAGTTCACAAAATAGTTATTAATTGCAAAGGAAAAACATGTTACCTCACAATAAAGAAAGCTAACATCTTACACAAATCATCAAAGTGAATGTCATCTGTAATGAGACAGAATCCTGTGTCACATGGCAGGATGCAAAGGCAAGAACACAGCATTATTCTGTGATACGTCTGTAAATTGCATAACTTGAGCCTGGTCACGGGGCAGCATCAGATATGCCAACATGGAGAGATGTGAGGCAAAATAACTGGCCTGTAATCTTCATAATTCATGAAAGTCAAGGAGCTTTCTTCATAATTCATGAAAGTCCTTGACTATGGAGCTGTTAAGGGAGATTGAAGAGGTGATACCTTACTGCAATACTCAAGTCTAAGCTGGATTCTTTTGCTACAAAGGTCATTACTGGGACATTTGGGGACACTACATTGGGGTCTGAGGCTTAGATGATACTAATGTACCACACTGGTTTCTTGATTTTTATGTTTTTATTATGGTTTTTAAGAAAGTATCTTTGCTTGTAGGAAACACACACTAAAAGTATTTTGGAGTTGGGGAAGCAGTGGCAGGGCATCAGGTCAGTAATAAGCTCTCAAAAGTTTTTTTGTACTATAGTTTTAAGTAAGTTTGAGATTGTTTCAAAATAAAAAGTGTATACCAAAAAAGAAAAAAAAAAGAATAATATGGTCTATGGGATTTTCTATCATAATAAAATGAATTGCCCACTATCATAAGCATCCCTGGATGGCCTTTCCACAGAGCATACATGCTTACCTCCACACCCTTGAGTGCTTTCTTTTCTCTAAGGCTCTCCATGGCACTGGCCACACTTGGGACACCATCTCCTCTTCACTACTGTTCACTGTACTATTTTTATTTAGGATGTGCTTATTTATAGAAACTGCATTTTAACTACCAGAATAAAGGTATAAATGCTGCAGGCACATTTCAGCACATCCAGCATTCATGCTGACAGAAATGTGAGGTCAGGTTGTCAGCCCCTTAGTAGATATGATCTTATAATCTGTATTGTTTGTCCCATTGCATTAGATTTGATTTTCATAGAAACTTTGTTTTATTATACAAACCAAGTGACACTACACTGTTATGTGTTGTCTCATAAATATTCAGTCTACATCTCAATGTTTACATATGTAAAATATACATTTTATTATCTTACTTTGAAAATTAAAACTTTTAAAAATTTATCAATCATTTTTGTAAATATTGTAAATATATTTAGCCTTGAGAAGTGAAAGATAAATACTGCAATATGTTGATATAAACACAGTGTACTCTGTGTGTAGGAAACCAAATTTTCTGTTAGGGAAAACACAGTATGTTTATTGCCATCTGCTTAGATAAGTAAAAAATATATGAATCAAGTAACTGACAGAGAAATGAAAACCAAAACTGTTCTCCATATGTATTGGGAGGGAATATTAATGCTCAGCTATTTGGTATTTCCTTCAAAATGGAAAGACTTTTAATTTGAGCATGTGCCTTATAACTCAGCAACTAAAATATAGTAACCAAACGAAAGATTATTAGCACTTTTTATAGTTGTTTAATGCAGGAATTAGAGGCATATATCACTGGGACATAGAATAACAAACTTGTTTGGTTAGCTTATTTGTTACTTGCCTGTATTCTAGCAGTCTGTAAACACTATGGCCATCCAGGATGTGTCAGTCTGCTCACAGTTGACATTAAAGCAGCCCAATATGTTTATGTACATGGACCATAAACGGCCCCATATATGCTGTATCATCCCCAAAGCTATGTCAGTGTGTATACACCATGCCCATGCATTATAATGTGGGGAGTGGGCTGTGAGATTGGCAGGGCCCTCACCGCCTGGGGAACATTCAGAGAATGAACCCCCAACTGCTTCTTGTTCCGTTCCAGAAACAGCTATATTCCTTTCTTCATGCTCTCTATGCTGGAAGTCACATAGCTCTTTCTTTGTCCAGTTGACTATGCAGAGACCTTTGTGATCTTTGCCTTCCTACTTCTTGTAACATGTTAATGAAGCTGAGTAGACACTACTAAGTCACATAGTTCTTCCTTTGTTTTGTCAACTATGCTGAGATCCTCGTAATCTTGCCCTGCTTACTTCTTATCATGTGTTAATGAAGTTGAGTAGAAACATATAGATGATATGTCTTTATTAAAGTCATTTATATTTTGCAATTGTACTATAAGACCAAAATTATTACTTTTGTTTATGCTATTTCCCCATATTGTCTATGCTACTCCCCCCTGGACAAACCCTGTACAGAAACTATAAAATAAAGCTGATTTTGTGCTTTGCTGCTGGCTGCAGCCATCAGCTCAGTCAGTCCTCCCAATTCCATCCTTTGTTTCTGTGTCTTATGCTGTATTTTCCTCATTCCCCACCAATTCCATTCTAGTTTGCTCCCCTTTGCAGCACTGGTTTGCGACATTGTAACATGTATATGGTGACAGCCCCATGTATCAATCTACCTGCACCGCGACAACCAATTACCTAAATCTGCTTGTATGCACTTTGAGAGCCATTTCACACTGTAGGGGACTGGTATAAAATGGTTATGACAGACATAACAGACTCATGTGTGTTGTCACAGCCTAGAGTATGTCAGAATATATTAATATATATCATGACAGTCAATATAACTGTGATGTTCTAGGATCTATGAGCCTATGTGCACTGCAACCTCTGCATATACCATGACAGTCTCACATGAATTATAGTAACTATTTTACACACGGAAGTGGGATTAGCATTTTGTGTACCATGACAGCCCAGTGGATATTAAACAATTTAGCAGACCAGAATGCAACATGATAACTTAGCATATGTCAGCCTGTCTGTATGTGCAGACTTGGCAGCCCAGAGTTTATTCAACTGCATGCTTCATCATAGCCACTATATACTATAATACCCCAGCAGGAGCCATTCTAAATGTACAATGACAAATATAGACTATGACCACCCAGTGTGTGAAAGTCTCCATGTACTGGGACAGCCAGTACCTACTTTAACATCTACAATGTATCTAGCAATGCAGTTTGGTGTAGTGTCTGTGTGTGTGCATGCATGTGTATGCTTAATTTACCTAGACCAGTTCTAGCTGCATTTCTTTCTAATTACATTGGCTTATGCTTTAGGTTGCTTGCTTTCTGCTTCCATTTTCTTTAAGTGGTTATGTTTATAATGTATCTCAACCTTTACCTTCCTCTTTCCGATTTTACAGTGTAATTTCCTTTTCTCTCTTTCAGTGGTCTATAACTACAATTGTCACTCATACACATGCACACACACACAATTGAACACACATCACACCTTTAAAAGACCTCAAGGTTTCCCGTTACTAAAGAAACAGCTGAGCATCACTGCCACTATCTTCCATGTTTTCTCCCAACTTCTCTTTTCAACTCATTTGTGTATGACCCTTTTCAGCATTTCATGACCAAAGCCCTGGACTTTCCCACTTCTATACTTTAGTTCTCCCCATGCCCTTTGCTACAAAATACATCTCTGTTCTTCACAGTTTGAGATCTCTCACTATTTCTGCTCATTTTGCTCTTTTATTGCCTTAAATATCTGGATATATGATAGTAAGGAGAATGATATTTCAGTAAAAGGATATAACTCATACTAAGAATTTGGTCTTGAAGGTAAGGAATTTTAGAAGTATATTAGTAGAACACAAATTCTTCTAATAAGTGACACCTTGTCTCAACCTTCAGCATCAAAAAGAAAGATTTCTCTTCCCAAATAAACTTATTGACCAAGAAATATTATAGAAAAATAAGTATGATTTATTAATATGATTCTTATTAATTTATAAAAGGAGGAAATTCAGTGGTCACATCCATTCCAAATCACTGGAGTCAGTTTTTT
This sequence comes from Loris lydekkerianus, assembly GCA_963574355.1. Lineage (NCBI taxonomy): Eukaryota > Metazoa > Chordata > Mammalia > Primates > Lorisidae > Loris > Loris lydekkerianus. The sequence continues at coordinate 11,927 of CAUYPK010091290.1, forward strand.
ACAATCTCCCTAGCCCTTGGAAGAAATTGTTATTATTTACAACCTCTGATGTTTTCTAAGGTAATGAAAGCAATTTTTGACTATTGTAATAAAAGGCTCACATATTAATGAAGTTCAGACTCTATCAGTAATTTTTAGTGTTCTACTCAGCCTACTAATACATTTGAATTTGAGCTCCACCCACCAATAAACATGTTTGAATGTGAGCCAGATACTTTTTTTTTGTTTTGTTTTGAGAGGTAGTGACATTTTATTCTCTCAAGGCTGAGCTAAGAATTCCACACATCTGGCACATGGGTTGCAAGGGGAAAAGAAGCACAGAAGCACCATTGTACAAGCTTCATGTTTTGGTATTTCAAGTCACCCGTCACTTCATTTGCTACTGGCAGCTGACAATCGCTGTGTGTACACGGTGGGTGTTGGTGCTAGTCTTCATAGAGCACCCGGGGCCTCTGTCATCCAGATACTTAATACACCTGAGCCTTGGTTTCTTAATTTGTAACACAAGGAAGTTGATAGCATGTGTCTCATAGCATTGTGAGAGTTAAATGAGATTATTCATTCTCCCAACAAATATTTATTAAATACCTATACTACATGCTAATACAGTACATATTCTAAGTGCAGGGGATATACTGATGGACATAATAAGAAAGAGAATTTCCTGTTTTTATTAATAAAAAAACTTTCCATTCTAGTAAATAATAAGCATTACCTTGCAGTATAAGTTTATGGAGAGGGTTGGAGTTTTAGAGTGGGAATAGGGGAACTATCACTACGGGGAGCCACATTTCAACATTCTTGAAAAATGAGCTAGACTGAACCAGGCAAATATGCTTTAGGTGTGGGTAACAGACAGTGACAAAGGCTGTTCATGTTCAGGGAATCTGAATGACAAGGAGACCAGGGTGGCTGGAGCCAAATAAGTAAGAAGAAAGGTAAGAGATAAAATCAGAGGGTGGTGAAAGGTTCAGATCATGTGGGCATTGTCAGTCATTGTAAGAATTATGGCTTTACTATGAATGAAATAGTTTTGAGCAGAGGGAGGAGGTGATTTCATTTAAATTTGAAAAGGTTTGCATTGGTTACTGTTGTTGAGACTGAATGGTAGGGGGATGTTGAGACTGAATGGTAGGGAGACGAGTTAGAAAGCTGATCAGGAGAGAGGCGATCATCATAGTGAATGTGCCCAGAAGTCAGATCCTAGATACATCTTAAAGGCAGATAGTAAAGGATTCACTGTCAGATTGACATGAAATGTGATGAGGACTGCAAGGTTTGAAGTGTGAGTGGTGAGAAGGATGCCATTAGCTGGATGGTCTAGAATGTAGTTGGGGCAGATGGAGCTGGGCAGTAGAAGCTCAGTCTTGGGCATAAGAACTTTGAGATTCTTGTTGGAGACTGGAATAGAAAGATCAAAAATGCAGTTGTGTGTGTGAACCAGGAGTTCAGCAGAGAGAACTGAACTAAGGACATAAATTTAGAAGCCATGAGACAAATTCCAAGGGAGGGAGAATAATACAGAGAAAAGAAGTCTGTGGATGGAGCCCTGAGATACTCCAGAAGTGGAGGGTAGAGGGAAGAAGGAAGAGCCAACACTGGGCCCCAAGGAGTGGTCAGCAGGGATGGAGGGAGCCAGGGGAAGGAAGTAGTATGAGAAGCTGCCGGGAGCTGATACCTTAAGAAATAAAAAGCTTATAATAGAAATTTACAGCCAGGAGGAATTTATGGGCGGGTAGGGTGTTGTGACTCTTGGTTCCAGGAATTTGGTTCCAGAAACTGAAAACACCACACCTGTTACCAGAAACCCCCCACCCTAAACTCACCCACAGGCACATTCCCCTTCTGCCTGTATTTATATGGCTGTTGAAAAATAAAGTTTCGGGAGCTTGATCAGAATCTTGTCTTGCTCTCCGTTTTTCATGCCTCTTGTTCCCTTCTTCCACTCTCTCATTTCTCCTACCCTAGGTCCCTGCTGAACTAGCCCCGTGGGTCGGGGCAAGAAGCCAAGTGTCCAGTGTTGCAGATTAATCAAGTAACATGAAGATGCAGAATTAAATATTGGCTCAAATGGAATTTAAACAAACATTGAGTTGAAACATTAACTAAACATTTAATTATTAGATTTATCAATTATGAGGTCATTATTGATCTTGAACAGAGTAGTTTTGGTGGAATGGTAGAGATGAAGTTGGAAAGAGGCTGAGAAAATGGAAAGAGAACTGAGAACTGTATGTAGCAGGTATATACAACTCTGAAAAAGTTTTGCTGTAAGAAGAGCACAAAAATGGCATAGTAATTAGACAGGAATAGGGTTAAGTAAGCTTTTTTTAAATAGGAAAAATAATAGTATGTTTCTAGGCCAATAAGGAAGCTCCAGTAGAGGTGGAGCAAGATGGAAGAATTGCCAGTGCACTGTCCCTGGGTGGCCAGAATGGGGTCTACACGTCTAGTGGTGTTTGGGAGCCCTGCTCATGTAGGCTGCCATGAGCAAGTTATCAGCATCTCATCCCGGCACCATGTTCAGTGATATCATGTTGGTAGCTTGAAACAGGCCATTGCAGAAGTATTTACATTACATAAATCAGCAAATACTACAAACCTGTGCTTTGTTTTTAATTCCAGGAGAGTAGGGTAATAAGTATTTAAGAAGGTACCACTGAGTCTGTCAGTGAAGAGTCTGGCCTTAGACAGGAACAGAAAGTACTCATCCACAGAAAAGAAAGAATGAATAAAGATGCGGATTTGGGTAGATGGAGAGATTTATGTACCACACTTATTCCTGGAACTGATGCACAGTAAGTGATTATTATGTTTCCCATCTCATTCAATCATATCACTTTGCCTTTAGCTGCAACAGGCTCCCAGGCTATGTATATAGCATTAATACGTCTTTAAAAGGAGGAAGATAAATTTTTGTGTCTTTGTACTAAGACTTTATACTCATTGGTGTACTAATTTATTCATTCAATAAATAATTATTGAAAGCCAATAGTGGCTTATAGAGGCTTATGCCTATAATCCTAGCACTTTGAGAGGCCAAGGTGGGAGGATGGCTTGATCTCAGGAGGCCAAGGCCAGTCTGAACAAGAGCCAGACACTGTCTCTACAAAAACATAGGAAAATTAACTGGGCCTGGTGGCACGAGCCTATAGTCCCAGATACTCCAGAAGCTGAGGCAGGATTTTTCTTGAGCCCAGGAGTTTGAGGTTGTAGTGAACTATGGTGACACCACTGCACTCTGGTCTGCACAATAGAATGAAACCATGTCTCAGAAAAAAATTGTTAAGTATGGGGTGGCACCTGGGCTCAAAGGGGTAGGGTGCCAGCCCCATATGCTGTAGGCCGTGGGTTCAAACCCAGCCCTGGCCAAAAACTGCAAAAAAAAAAAAAAAATTTTGAGTATCTATTAGGTGTTCCAAATTATATTGTAGATTCAAATAAAGAAATCCAATAAATATTTAGTAAGAAATAAGAAGAAGTATTTTAGTGGATACTGTACAGATCAAAGATGAAAAAGATTAAATTTAAACATCCTTTCTAAAACAAGGGAGTATGTGTTATGTGGTGTAAACATATAAATCAATCATCAAATTATTATGGTACAATTAAATGTATATGATGTTGTGAATTTTAGGCACAGAGAAAGCATCACTTAAAAGTATGCATTTTCCCCTAATAATTCACTGAAAATCTATTTCTTTCCAATGTGGGAACAGGAATTCCTGAGAAAGCTAGCCATTAGAAGAAAGTTAGACACCAGGTATTCTCCAACTCTTATCTTACTGGAGTTGTCTTTAACATTAGGAAACATTGTTATCCCCGTTTTTTACAGCTCTCTTACTTGTTTTCTCTGATAACATCATATTTTGGTTCTTCTTTATCACTGGTCTCTACTTTGAAGAAACAGAAGCTCTTCTTCCTCTGCTCTCCCATATTATTTTGGGTTTCCAAGGAATTTGGCTTTTCTTGACCTCTTTTCTCTCCTCATGTTCCTGGGTAATCAATATCTATGCAGTCGGCTTCAAGTATCACTTTCATGCAGACTTATAAGAACTGTCTTCCACTTCATCACTCTCCTGTGTTCTAGCACTGTACATCCCAGCCAGCCATTCAATATTTCCCTTATATTTCTTATAGCTACCTTAAATTTCTTATAGCTACCTTAATTTCTTAAATTTTTCTTAATTTCTTAAATTTCTTATAGCTACCTTAAATATTTCTTATAGCTACCTTAAATTCAACAAGTTTACCTCCTAGAAACCAAAGAATTACCTGAATTCTTCTTCTCTCATCCTACTACATCTGCACAGAGACATTCCAATCAGTTCTTCCTGCAATATTCATTGACCCTGCCAATTTCTTAGTTCAGTAACTACAATTTTTGACCTGGGCAATTGCTAATAGTCTCCTATTTGGTCTTCCCAGATCCAATTCCTTCCCCCTTTCATTGGAACTATCTTTCTAAGATATAGCCCTAATTGGGTTACATTCCTTCTTAAAATTCTGCAACTGTATCTGTCTTGAGGATATATTGTAATATTTAACAGAAACACTAATGCATGTATAAAGACATTAATAAAAGTATAATATTTGTAGAAAATGGGAATGACATAAAATTTGAACAAGAAGAGAATAGTTAAGTTCATAATATTGTATCCACTCAATGTAATATCCTGCAGCCAACAGTAATAATTTTCTAGGAAACTAGAGAAGACTGATTCTACAAGATACACATTGGAATTAGCACACATTTATGTTCTCATTTTTTTCCTACAACTCACAGAGACTTTCTCTGCTTACTACTCCAGGAAAATCACTTCACGCACATAGAGTTCATATGCAATTTCAATGAATCTATGAAACTCTGCAAATCTTGTCCAAATTAAATTGTAATCAGTCTCAAAATGGCAATCCCTAGCCTTTTTGTTCCTGTTGCTCTTGCTTTTGTTATCCCTGATTTTTGTCTCCGTACCCATACTCCAAAATCAGAACAGCTCTTCTTGGAGAGTTCTTGTTTCCACCTGGCTTTTACATGCCTTTGGTTTTGGAAACCATTGCCCCCTACTTTTTTGAGTAAAGTTTTCCTTGCCATACTTCCTAGTTCTGTACAGAACATCTTCAAAAATTTGTACCTGGAATTATGAGTTCCCAAGCTTCCATCACTCACTTGGGGGCAATGGATAAGAAATGGTCACTAAGCTGTTCCTGCAATAGGTAATGCAGCACAATCATATGAGAGTGTGAAATATACCAATAGGACATTTGTCACTACGTGGTTGACAACTATGGAGGTCTGAGTCTATGGTAGAGTATTCACAGAGACTGCAAAGAAAGTTAGTATTCCCTGACTCAGTCTCCTTCCTAAGATTGATTTGAGGTAGATGGGGTGAACGGGGTAAGGGCATTATAAGAAATGTCCAAAATTTCTCAGGAATGGGCAATTTACAATTCACAGGGAGCCCAAAGAGACATTATCGGTGTCTGCTGAGTTATGGTGAATAATCGGTAAATGAGTGGTCTGCATCCCAAGTAAAAGGTACCTTTTACTGGAAGGCACAGGATTTTGGAACAAACTATAATAGTTGACCATTCTATATTTCAAGACATACTAAATGCTGATAATGTCAGGGGCTCACCCTGAGAGCAGTGTCCCCTGAAACCTGTGGAAACTGGCAGCGATCAACTGAAGAAATATAAAGTTAGGAGCCACGGTAAAGAAAGACAAGAGACATAGAGTAGAATTAAAAGTGGGAGCCAGGGGTCCTTGCCTGTTCCTGGGATTCTGGCAATGGCCCTGAGTGTTTGCTCCACTCTGCTTTTATTGGAGTCTATTTGCCCAGAGGGTAAGATGAGGGAGGGGACAAAGACTTCTTGATTGATCATATCAGCTCCTATTAGTATTGTTAACCTTCAGGGAGGTTTTAAGTAATCTGAAATCTGAGCCTTGCATTGGGAGAGCCTTCTGCTTGAGGTCACACACACAGATTTCCTTCTTCTTCTTCTTTTTTTTTTTTTTTTTAGACATAATCTCACTAGGTCACCCTGGGTAGAGTGCTGTATCATCACAGCTCACAGCAACCTCAAAATCTTGGGCTTAAGTGATTCTCTTGCCCCAGCCTCCCAAGTAGCTGGGGCCACAGGCGCCTGCCACAATACCCGGCTATTTTTTGTTACCGTTTTGTCATTTTTGGTTAGCTGGCCTGGGCCGGGTTCAAACCCACCAACTTTGGTGTATGTGGCTGGTGCTGTAACCACCTGTTACGGGCCGAGAGCCACACACACAATATGATTTCTAAGGAGGTGTTAACCCCACTAGTTCTCTGTGGAGTAAAACGCCATCAGCGTTAATCTACTCTGAGGGATTGGTGGGAGGGAGGCATGTTCCTCCCATCACCACCACAGAGGATTTTCCTCTACTATAAGGGATATAAACTCTTCTGCCCAAATCTCAGAGCTCAAGCTGCTCCCTTGGTCTCTGCCCCAGGCAAATGCAAATCTCCACATGGGTATCTGTTTAATGGGCAGGAAGCCCCAGAAGATGTATCTTTTCTAGGACTTGTCATAGCCTCTTCTATGACCATTATTCTCATCAGAGTGCTCACAGACCCAGCAGGGTATTTGTAAGCTGTATCTCTAACAGGCTAGAATTTCAGAAAAGGCAAGAAGCTTGCTAAGCAATGGCTTGCTTAAATGTAAACTAGCTGACTTTTCTTTGCTCCGACTCAGCTTAGTATTCCTCTTTTTGGGGGGAGTGCTTTCCTTTGCCAAGAATGGGGTCTTCATTCCCCATTCTCCCAGCAGATAAAAATAAATGTTTCTCTCTGACAAGGCAAAAAAAGAAATTAGAGACTTTTTTATTTTCAGAAATAGTTATTTTAGCTTTATTTTTATTTTTATTTTTTTCATTTCAGATCAATATGAGGGTACAAATGATTAGGTTACATTGTTTGCATTTCTAAGGTAAAATTCATGTTGTAGTTGAACCCTTCATTCAGGGAGTGTACTATAAACCCTCACATTGTGTACTTTAGGTGAGAGCTTCCCAATCCCCTTTCTTCCTCCCTCCTCCAAACCTCTTCAATATATGCATTTTTCTCTCATGTGGGCATATAGTTGTTTTTCTATTGGTATTCACAATTGCCAACATGTGAGAAAAAACCCACGTGCTTATCAACCCATGAATGGATTAAAATAAACTGTGAGGTATGTATACAAAGGAATACTATTCACCCATTAAAAAAAAGATGGAGGCTTTACATCTTTCATATTTACCTATATGGAGTTGAAGCACATTCTTCTTGTAAAGTATCACAAGAATGGAAAAGCAAGTATCCAATGTACTAAATACTAATATGAAACCAATTAGAGATTTCTTTTATCCTAACATTTATCTTGCCAATTTAACAGATGGAAGAAAACCTCTCTCTGTTTTGGGTTGAGGAAAGACTTTATTTTCTTATGTCTATAAACCCCTACCCAGTTGGGGAAGGGAAGGTGTGTTCTACTCACCACTGCACCCTAGATGCTAACACAGCCTCCAGCACATAGGTGTTCAGTAGGTACTTGTTAAAAGGACAAAATAATGACTTCTTCTTTGCCCCATGGCCTATGTCCTAGTTCTAGAATGCCATTTCATGTGTGAAGGTTTCTGCTTCTGCACAGAGAGCTTTATTCTTTCATGAGTGTAGCACATTCCAGGCAGAGTGATATAGTTTCGCCATCTGATTTTCAGTGCTGCTGGGGCACCAATCACCTCCTCAGTCTTCTGTAATCAAATATGTTCTCATCAAGTTACCAGTAATCTCCCCATGGCCAAATCAAACTATTTTATCAGATGTTTCAGCCACACACTACCTTAATACTCCTTGAAATTCTCCCATGAATTACATCTGTGAATTTCATTTTTAAAAACGCATGTCACTAGCCCAGATCTCTCTCTCTCTTACGTTGAGTTTCATATATCCAAGGAGCTGTGTGAGAAGCACTTCAACCACTTTTCACCCAAAGCTGAGTTTATAATCATCCCCAAACAAGCTCCTTGTACTGTATTATTTGTCATCTTGGTTAATTAAATAGATTAATCAAAATATCTTTGTTTCCCTTTTCTTTAATTGTTTTCAAAGCTTTCTAACCTATTTCAAGTTTTCTACTGGTTTACTTGATTTCTTCTTTGTTTACATTTCAATGAACTTTTTTTTTTTTTTTTTTTTTTTTTTTTGAGACAGAGTCGCACTTTGTTGCCCTCAGTAGAGTGCCCTGGCATCACAGCTCATAGCAACCTCCTGCTGTTGGGTTTAGGCGATTCTCTTGCCTCAGCCTCCTGAGTAGCTGGGATTACAGGTGCCTGCCACAACACCTGGCTATTTTTGTTGTTGTTGTTGTTGTTGTTGCAGTTTGGCCAGAGTCAGGTTTGAACCTGACACCCTCAGTATATGGGGCCGGCGCCCTATTCACTGAGCCACAGGCACTGCCCTCAATGAACATTTTGAATGTTTGTTGTTTTCTGTGGTCTTTAGAATTAAATAGTGAGTATGTTTCTATCCTGTCAATGATGTAACAATAATAATAATTGCAATGACAATAATGATGATGACAATAGGTGATGTTTGTTAAGCACTTTCTATATGCTAATTACTCTTCTAAGCCCTTTATATGTATTAATTAATGTATTCTTTAAAGCAACCCTATAAAGTAGATGCTATTATCAATTTCATTATTCTAAGGAGGAAATCAAGGCACAAGAGCTTAACTCATTTGTCTTTGATTTATCTAACAGCTAGACAGTGGTAGAAGTAGCAGTTAAGCTTCAGAACCTACATTCTGAAATTTATTCTTACATTGTTATTCATATTTTTCTTACATTATATCCTTTCTATTTCACATCTCAGGACCATAGTACCAACTGCTACTTAAATTGAATTACTCTATTCTCATTGATTGCTACTGTATCTTGTATATTAAATTTTTGCCATCTTGATATCTTTATGCTAATATGATTTTTATTTGGCTAGAGTACTTTGATGAGTTTCTTTCCTTTTTCTCAGGACTTACATCTCTAAAAATATAAATTTCTTGTTCTCACAAATGAACAAAATTTGATTGGATATGCTAATGCATAATTGCTATCTCTTTTCCTAAAACTCCACAGATACTGCTCCATTGATATGTATATCTCCAATATCACAAATGAAGATATTGGGCCAATCTGTGCCTCCTTTTTAGGTAATTGCTATGAGGAAGCTTTAAGGACTTTATCTTTTGATTCCAAAATGCCACCCGGATATGCACAAGTGTGTGTAGATATTTTTCAATAATTTTGGCAAGTGTTTGGTTATTCAGCTCAGAGAAATGTTCTTCCAGTTCAGTTTTTATTGCCATTTCAATTCCATCAGCTTTTTCTCTCCTTTTAATCTTCCCATTATTTAGATATTGGGGCCCTAAATTTGTCCTCTGTGAGTCTTTATCTTGTTGTTCTGTATTCTAACAGAATGATTTGTTTCAATAATTAAATACCTTAATTCAGTTTTTGGTAGCATACATTTTTCTGTTCATCGACTTTATTGACTTTTTTTAATTTTGGAAAATATGATTTTTATATTGAGAACACTTTCTTATTATCAAATTGCTCTTTATTCTGGCAGCCCACTGTGTCTTATCAATGCAATACCCCATTAACAAAGTACAGAATTTAGAATTCTTTAAAGTCTTCTTCTATTTCCCACATTAATTCTTTAAAAACACCAGCCTATTTGCCTGGATTTCTCAGTTGTGGACTCAGTTTTTAAAGTGCTAATTTGTGTTATTTTCTCTATGATTTCTCTCCCTTGATGAGCTACATAGTTCCCTCCCCACCCCCGACTGGGGTGAGTTTCTTCAAATTTTATATAATTCTGGCATCTGTAGACCTAGAAAAACAGCAGTTAGTTTTATTTTCTAAAAGGTCAATACTAGGTACTACCCAGAAGAACAAAAATCATTTTACCACAAGGACATTTACACCAGAATTTTTATTGCAGCTCAATTCACAATTGCCAAGATATGAAAGCAATCCAAATGCCCATCAACCCACGAATGGATTAATAAACTTGGCATATGTATACCATGGAGTACTATTCAGCCATAAGAAAATAAGGAGACTTTACATCATTTGTGTTTACCTGGATGGAGTTGAAACACATTCTTCTTAGTAAAGTATCTCAAGAATGGGAGGAAAAGTATTCGATGTACTCAATACTAATATTAAACCACTATATAAACTACTTAGTCACATGAAAGAAGAAACACAAATATAGTCTAGCAAGGGCAGGGGGAGAAGTGCGATTGGCGGCATCCCACCTAACATGCACAATGTGAGGGTACTCAGCATGCTCCCTGGCTGAAAGGCTCAACAACAACCTGAGCTTTACCTTAGAATTGAAAGTAATGTACTTTGTTATTAATTGGAGGTAAATTTTTTTTAAAAGGTCAAAGATGAGAGTTGGGCAGACCATCCCATACTCAGCAGATAGGTACATAGCTCTTCACCCCAGGTGGGTCTCTTTTATTAATAAGAGATAAATGACTACTAAACCCCCTCAAAAGATAGAAGTGGTTGTGGAAGCCCCATCCAATGGAAATGTTAATTCCTTGGAAGATTGTAAAGGAGAAAGTTCCAGAAATATGACTACCAAGTAGTTCCTTCAATCTAGGAAGGCAGCTACAGATAGTTTTGGCTCATAGCTTTCCAGGAAGCAGGGTAGCACAGACTTGAATATGCCACAACAGCTACCAACTGGTCATCTTCTACCTGCACTTAGCAGCTGGTGGAAAACAGGGGGCATGTACTGTCCTTTCATTCTTCCTCCCAGGAACATGTTTTTTATGAACCTGAAGTTGCAGGTATGTTGGTTACCTCTGTTTTCCAATGGTAATAATTTGGCTGTAATTTTCCTTTAATGTTTGTTGTATCACCTCAATGGCAAATTAAATTGTACTTTGTTTTTCCTAACTTCAGTTTTGAAGTAATGAAAGTATATTTCTTTATCTCTAAGAATTAACTGTAGTGTCCATTCATCTCCACCTGTCCAATCATATGGACCACAGAGTACTCATGTGAAACTTACAAACTGGCCCTCACCCCTAACATTCTTTTCCTGGGACAATGTGGTCAGATGAGAAATGCTATTAAAACATAACTAAATCCTGAAAACAGTCTCTATCTGTGGGAAAGAATGTTCCAAATAGATCAGCAGGAGCAAGCCATGGTGATAGGAAAAAGATGATAGATTCTGGAAATTACAAAATATCTCATGGGTCTACAATGAAGTGTGGCCAGAGATAAAGCCAGAGAGTTGGGCAAGGGCCAGAACGTGAGGTTTTTAATGTCATGACAAAGAGTTTGAACATTATCCAAAAAGCAATTGGAAGTTGAAGGCTTTTAGAGAAGGAGGAATAAGATTACACATGTATTTTAAGCAAACCATTCTGGTAGCAATGTGGGAAATGAATTGGAGGAGGGGAGAATGAAGCGAAGACACCCATTAGGAAGCTATTAAAGAGGTTTAGGTGAGAATTTATGAGACCTATACTAGAGTCGGTTCCAAAGTGGAGAATAGTGGAGCGATTTGAAAGCTACTTAGTAAGTAGAATAAACAGACTTGTGCTTGATTACACATGACACAAGGAGGGGAAGCCAGAGCCTAGAATGGTTGGTGATGTGTGTCTGGTGATGCCACTACCTCATGCAGGTAATGTAGGAGGGAACCTGGGTCAGAGAAAAAGAGGGCAGATTGTAACTTGTCTAAGTCATTTCAATGTAAATGTCCAAATATGTTCAATGTTTACACCCACGCATCACATACACATGCAAAATTGTTCTGTAAGTACATATGAACCAGAAGCCAGATTTATAGATATGAACATAAACAGCATATAGTTGATATATAAGAAAAAATAATAATACTAAATACAATTTTTGTGTTATTAGTATGATGTAGGTACTACATTGGTGCTTCAGGGATAGACAGAAGACAGGAATCTAGAATCTCAGGAACAACAGCCAGAGAGATAAATAGCATATGAACAGAACATGAGGTCAAATAAAACATGAGAGGGGAAGAGAAAAGTTTCAACGTGTACAATAAAGTGATAGTCTAGAGATGTCCAATGGGTTGAGGACTAAAGAGTGTCCTTTGACTTTCACAATTAGGAAATCACTAAAAATATAATGAAAGAGGATAGACAAAGGGTGAAGTGTTCCAACCACTTTCCTTGGAATTGCATTTGACATTTGGTTCATCCCCCTTTGAACAAGCTTTAGAGCAGCGGTTCAACCTGTGTGTTGTGACCTGCTGGGACTGTATTAAAGGGCACAGCATTAGGAAGGTTGAGAACCACTGCTTTAGAGGAAGTACCTGAGATTAGAAGAAAGTCTCAGGAGAACAAATGTGTTTGGTTATCATTGGAAGTGAATAGAGCCAAATTCCTGGAAAGGAAGGAGAAGGGATGTACAAACCCTGCCCCCATTGAGCAGGATGAGGCAAATGAATACAGATTCTTCAGTGTTGCAAGGAGCCTACCATACCTGTATATAAGGTGGGCAGGGCTGAGGAGGCTTGAGTAGAAGGACTTGGAGGTCAGGCAAATGTACTGGATCCTGGGGGTACATGAGATCATCCTTCGCCGGATGAGGCACTCATTCGTCCAGCTGCCAGGAGGTTGAATAATGCTTCCTCATGGATGAGTCCCTCCCCAGAAGTTGTCTTTGTCAAAGGTTATGCTCCTTACCCATGGGGAACCTACATTTAATGACTGGTTAATGCAAGGCTATTAAGACCCAGCCTTCTTGCCTCAATTCAGGATATCTCCAAAGGACTATCCCAATTCCAGACCTCATATGAGATTGGTTGAGACCTCTGTGCAGCTGCTTCTCCCGCTTTAAATTCGTGCTCCCCAGAATCCACTTCTTCTTACTCCTTCATGGGTGTCATTCCCAAGAATAGCCTTCAATAAATCCCCTGCATCAATCTTGGCTGCAGAAGCTGTTTCTGGGGGAGCTCAAGATAAGGTAGTATGTATGTATGTTGTAGTCATCTTTATGTCTCCTAGATCTGGATACAGTTGGGGAAGATTTTGATTTCATCATTGGAAGGACTGACCAAAAGACTCCCAAATAAGAAGTTAACATGATACAATCAGCAGGCAGCAGTTCTCAACTAGGAGCAGGGATTATTGATAGTGTGTGCTGTGGCCATGCCTATCTGTGTCCACTTTTTTTTTTTTTTTTTAAGTAAACTTATTTTAGGTTAATGTGAGGGTACAAACAACCAGGTCAAAATATTTGATTTTGTTAGGTAGAGTTCCTCTTACAGTTATGTCCCCCACCTAAAAGGTGTGCCAAACACCCCCACCTTATGCCCATTCAGTGAGAGCACCGTAACCCCCTCTTCCACCTCCCTCCCCCACCCCCTGATTTAAATTGAAATGAGTTTTTCACCCATGTGGTCAAGCATCCAATTCTTTACTGGTTTTATATTAATATTGAGTACATTGGATAATTGCTTTTCCATTCTTGTGATACTTTACTAAGAAGAATGTGTTTCAACCCCATCCAGGATATTACAAAAGATGTGAAGTCATCATCTTTTAATGGCTGAATAGTATTCCAAGGTGTGTATGTACCCAAATTTGTTAATCCATTCCTGAGTTTATGGGCATTTAGGTTGTTTCCATTGTTGATTGTAAATTGAGCTGCAGTAAACAATCTAATGCATATTTCATTATGATAAAATGATTTTTTTCCTTCTGGGTAGATGCCTACTAGTGGGATTGTGGGGTCAAATGGGAGATTAATTTGAGATCTTTGAGAATTCTCCAGACTTCTTTTCAAAAAGGCTTTATTATTTTGCAGTCCCACCAACAGTGTAAAAGTGTTCCCCTCTCTCCACATCCACACCAGCACCCACAGCTTTGGGACTTTCTGATGTGGGCTAATCTTACTAGGGTTGGGTGATATCTCAGGGTGGTTTTGATTTGCATTTCTCTGATGGTTAGGGATGATGAACATTTTTCATGTTTGTTAGCCATTTGTCTGTTTTCCTTAGAGAAGGTTTTTATTCATGTCTCTTGCCCTTATTCCAAAAATTCTGACACCTCAGACTTACCCCACATCCTCCTTGAGAAACATTGTTCTAAATAGTATTGTGTCTTCTTCCTGTTGGGGTGGACCTGTCCAGAGGGGTCATTGTAGATGGAAAAGTGTTTATCAGGTATTTGCTGGAGGAAAGGTGAAGGGCAGAGGAAAAGTTGTTTTTTGTATGTTCTTTTAAAAAGACATACTGTAGTGTATTTGTATATTAGAAAGACTGCAAAAGATGAAAAGACTGAAAATATGAAATAACTGGTAGAAAGAAATAGAACTTATGAATCATAGAGAAAGAAAAAACAATTAACAAAAAGACCACTGTGCCTGAAAAGACCCTATAGCAACTAAATCCTGTAAATTATTCTCTTAACAGTCTCATTTCTACAATAATAGAGCTGGACTCATATTCAGGTTCCTTGGCACTTGTGTTCCCAAACCCAAACCCACCTAAAAGCGAAGGTTGGTGAGACTTGATAGGGATCTCCAAAGCTCTTCTGACCCATTGCTAATGTCTTGGTTGCCCCGGATCTCAACTGCTGGGGTCATCATAAGAGCAAGTGTCAGGCTATGTGAGGATCTTTTTATGACTCTCTCTTTACCTCTTGCCTCTAACTTTCCTGATGGTCTGGGCAATTTTGCAGTGTCTACCATTCCTTTTGAATGAAAACCCAAAGGTTAATAAGTGCCTTCATATCTAACAGCTAAATATCAGCTATAATTATGATGAAACAAAACTAGAAGTCAAGGTAGGGGTTTTTATCAGTGAAGGAAGTATGTGCTCAGGAGTGTTCATGTGATAAGACTTCACTTCAATTAGAAATCACTCCTGGAAGCTGACACTGCCTTCTGATTTCCAGTGGGGGAATAAATTGAGTGAGAGGAAGGAATAGAACACACAAGGGGCAGAGAAAAAGGAAAATAGAGGTCTGACAAAGTGCAGTTTGGAGGTTGACTTTTTCTTTTTTCATACTGCTGTGGGGAAGGGAAGCAAATTTCCCTGGTAAGAAATGATGGCATTACAGCTTGAAGGGGATTAGCAAGATATGACCTGAAAGGCAATGGTCCCCGGGTTAGAAAGATCACCATAGACAGGGGCCAATCATTAGAAAAATGATTAAGGCTATTATTAACGCATTACTCAATTATAAATTAATTACTTTAAAATGTGGCTAGAAATGAGGCAATTAGGAGTTCACAGTTCTAATTGGTATTTGAGATCACAGAGGGTGAATTGATGAGCAACAGCTGCTCTGACATTTTGCCTGGTGACCAGCCACCGAGGAAAGCAGGCTGAAGAGCAGTATTTATAGTCGCTCTTTTCACAGTATGGCCACTCTGGGGAAGGACAGATGTTTCCCGTGGAGAATGAAAAAAGCACTCACACTTCTGTTTGACGAGAGAGCTATGTAGGTGGTATAAAGTAGGAGGGAAGCTGTGTGTTGGCTTTTCCCAAAGTGGATATTGGAACTAAAGCTGCACCCGGGAAGTGCGGGGTGACCACAGGTATGGCTGAGTTGAAAATTAAATTTCTGGGACCAATGAGTTATTAGCCAACCAGGCACAGAATAAATACTAATATTTCCCTTCAGGGTCTTCTGGCTTGTACGGGTCAGTTGGGCTAATCACTTAAGGCATACCATCCAGGCAGGTCCTCTTGAGGCATTTGGGTGTCTTTTCATCCTGCGACCGTCAGCTTTGTTAAGAAATCAAGGTGCTTAAGGATGTGGCATTTCTCCCATGCATTTTCCAGGGCTTTCTTTGTCCAAGTAGATATCTTTATATTTGCACAAATACATTCCAACATGTTAGATATGTTCTATTGTTATGCATGTATTTCTGTCCTTCTCGTTGGTGTCTTTAATCATATCCTTTGAAACAGGAGGAGCAAGTCTCATCATATATATTACAGTGAGGTGAATTAAGTCTTCTCATATTCAGTAATAAGCAAAATGACGATAGTCTTACCCCCAAATCTGGAGTTGGTTGTTTCACCAAAAAAAGACTTTAGTTCTCACAAGAAAATCGAGAAGATGAAAAGAAGTATGTTAAAAACGAGGGAAAGTAAGCACAGAAGGTAGAGGAGAGTGAGAGGAGGAACAGAGAAAATAGCCAAGCAGAGAGGCCCAGCAGAGTGGGGGGAGGGGAGAGAAGCAGCAAAAAGCTCCTGAGGTATGTGACCCAAAAGGCAGGGTCATCTCCCTGTCCCCATCCCAAAGCTTTTCCTTTTCTATGTATTTGTGGGGAGGACAAGTCTGACATCCACTCCTAGGCCAGTTCATGCTAAAGACTCATAGATGAAAGATGTGCTTTTATACCTACCATAGGTGTCATTGCTGCAGGCCCAGCACCTGCAGCTTTGGAACTTTCCACCACCATGCTCACCTCCATGGAAGGATGATTCAGAGAATGGCCTTTGCCTTCTAAGTCCCATATCAGTTCTCCAGAGAACCACTAATGGGAGGAAGTTTATGTAACTAAAGTTTAGGGATAACTAGAAAAAAATCTTGGTGGATGTGAGATGCCCATTGGTTTAGCTGCCCAGCATCTCCTCTCCTTGTCCAGGAAACCACCTCTTGTACTTGGGAAACTGCCCCTGTCCCATTCCCTTTGGTCTGGTAGGGAATCGTCACAAGGCCTGTGGTGATAGTAATTGTTTCCAGGGTAGACATAAGACCCAAATGAGGAAATCAGAATGCTTCCTTGAGATTGATACTGTGAAAACAGATCTTTCCTTTCTTTCCACGGGGATTACCACGCTCAGCAGCATATACCTGGAACTGCTGGCAAATGTTTTTCCTACTCCCAGAGAAAAAGTTCATCCACTGTAGGAGAAAATGAGGCCAACACAGAGTAACAGAACTAAAAACTGAGGAGAAGGTAGGAAGAGGGGAGAGAGATCTAATAAAATTATTTAAGCCTCTGGGCCCAGCCATAACTGAAGGAAAACATTAACCCCTGTACTTTTTATTCATTGTAAAGTATTTCATTACATGGCTATAAACCTATGAAGTTTATTTATCTAGTCCCTTTGTAATGGACACATCTCTTATTGTCAGCTTTATAAATCACAAATAGTAGATCAATTCGTTTCATTATTCATGTGTTGTGGTGCACACAGGTGAGAATTTTTTCTAGTTTGCACATCTAGAAGAGAATTGCTGGTCATAAACTTTGCATAGTTGTAATTTTGCTAGAAGCTACCAATTTCTCTCTGAAATTGTTATGACATACCAGTAATGTATGAAAATTCTGTTTTCCTCAAATCCTTGCAAATAATTGAAATTGTCAGGCTTTTAATATTTTCCTATTTGATGAGAGGAAAAATGGCATTGTGATGTTGCTTTACTTTGCATTTGATGGAATCCAAATGAGATTGAACATCTTTTTGATGTTTATTGCTCATTTGGATATTTTTTCTCTGGACTTTGTAACTTGTGATTGTTCTTTTGTCTTCTCTTCATGATTTGTGAGAGTTCTTTACATATTCTACATATATGAGTTTTTTGTTTAGGTAGTGGTTATAGAAGTTAGACTTTGACTTACAGCCTATGTTCAGTTTTTAATTTTATCTTTAACTGACACATATTAATAGTTCATATTTATGGGGTACAACATGGTATTTAAATACATGTACACAATGTGCAATGATCAAATCCGGATAAATAGCATATCCATCACCTCAAACCTACATCTTTTTTTGTGGAGCTCTCGCCTCGCTATTTGAAAATGTATGATAAGCTATTACTATCTATGACCATCTTACAGTGCTATAGAACACTAGAACTTATTCTGTTTTGTTAGTAACCAGCAAGTTATTCACCTCTGAGCTTCAGTTTTACTGTCTGTAAAGTAGAGATGACAATAGTCCCTTTCTTATAATGAGGATTTGTTGAATTAATAGCTATTAAACGGATTTAGAGCAGTGCCTGGTAACTTATTGGAATGTGGCAGAGAGAAAATGCAATGAGAAAAACACACACACAAAATCACACTTTTCACGATTTTTTTAGAGTAACAGAAACAAGACAACAATTAGTATGTTGACAAATTGCCTTGGTGCAAACTTTATGGTGTTCTTTTCACATGCCCCTTAGTTGTCTGTCCCCATTTTGTGTGCCATCCAAGCTTCTACATATCTTTGTAAATTTAGCACAAAAAGCATACTCTAAAAGAATGTATTAATTGGTTTTTCGTTTGTCTTCCAAAGTTTCTGGAACATAGCCCTTGTAATATTCACTACAACTCCACTCAACCCTATTGAGGGCATTGAGGGTAAAGACTGTGCCTCATTCATCTCAGTATCTCCAGTGGCTGGAATCATTACTGGCCCTCAGAAAGGATGAATCACTACATGTTGAACAGTCAAAATAGAAACTGTTTTGACTGCAGGAAAAATGATAGTTTAAAATTCTTACCCAGCTAATTGGTGATTAAAAGGGCAATAGCAGAGGGAAGAGTAATTTTCAAATTATTTATTAATCATTTATTATATTTTTATAAAATTATGAAGTTTCATTTGGGAAATCTAGTATACACATGTAATATATCTGTGGCACCTATACACTAATGCACCCTGCACAGACACACAGCTATGTTGTAGAGGCAACAGCAAAATCTTGGGAGAGAAAGTAGTTTACTATAGGTCTTCTTAGAGTTCATTTTACTACTTATTTAGAAGAAACAATTCATTCTTTTTCAGTCCTCAGCACAGATTTCTGCTAAACTGAGCTCCTGGGCTGGTAACACATCAGAGGAAAAGGAAGGTGTCATTTGGCAATTTGGCTGCTGCCCATGGCACAATCATCTTTCATGAAAAAAGTTAGCTCCAGGGGAGGGCTGCCTATTAGAGCAAATGGATGGGAAGTTAAGAGAATTGGTTGCTAGGTTTTCTTTCCAGAAAAGTAAGTTAATTTTTTTTTATTTTTTTTATTTTTTGCTGAGTATGAGACAAATGCAACCTATTTATTCTGCCTGAGATAATTTTAGAAAAAGAAAGGCTGAAAATCATAAATATGACTCCTGAGAGGTGCAAGGACTGTAAAGTCATTAGAGGACGAAATCTGCCCATTTTGTTCACTGTTGATAGGAGGACTGTCCAGAAAGCACCCAGTCATGTATGTCTCTATTTTTCATATTTCCCTGAGGGCTTAGCACAGTGCCTGGCATCTGCAGATGATTGCTAAATATTTGTTGGATGAATACATACATAAACATCTCATACGTCCTCCAAGTATACCCTTATCTCTCTTCAATAATTCTTTACTTATTATAAAAATTAATATTCTAAGCATTTTCAAAAATTAAATAATAAAGAGAATCAAAGAAAATGTATTCCTAACCCACTCACAAAGATAAAATTAGGTTTTAAGTATATTTATCTCATCATTTTTCTGTATGCACATGTTGGTATTTGTGTGTAGCTATGTGTGGATAAACACAAATTTATTGTCACGTTATATAAACAATTTTTCATTCTGATTTTTTCATTTACATGGCATTGTAGATATTTTTAATATTATTAATTTTTTAAGAATGTGATTTTTAACTGCTCTAAAAATATATTATTAATCTGCCAACATTTAGCTATTCTTCTCTATTGCTTAGAGAATGAATTTTTTCAAATAGCTACTACTTTAAATATATAAGGGCTATTTAAGTCTAAAGATATTAATATTAATTAATAACTATGTACTTAGTATTAATAGATATTAATATTGTAACTAGGTACTTTTGTATACTTTTCCAAAATTATTTTCCAGATAGGATTTTACATAGTATTTATATAACACTAACACTGAGTACTTTAGCTTTTTTTTTTTTTTTCCAATTTGAACTCAGGAAAACATTGTTTCATTGTTATTTTAACCCATGTTTTTTTCATGACTATAAAGGTCAAACATTTTATTTATATACTTTTCTTATTTTATGGCTTCTTCTGCTTCTCCCTTGGTAAATTATCAGTCACTGTCTTTAATCCATCATTTTATACTGAGGTATTAGAGTGTTTCTTCTTAATTTGACAGCTATTTTAAAATTTATTTAAAAATTAACCCTTTGTCTATAAATAATTTTCACTTTGTCAACTATTTAAAAATTTTTTTTGTAATAACTTAAAAGAAACAGGTTTTAGAGTTTTAAGTAATTAAATCTACTGGTTTTATATCATCTCATTTATTTATTTATTGCTTTGTGACTTCCTCCATATGTTTCATCTTTAGGAAAAAAGTTTCCTTCCTGGAGTCTATAAAATGCTCATTTATAGTTAATTCTAGTTTAGTTATTAGAGTAATTTACTTTGGTTTAGTTGCCCTAATAACCAACTTAATGATGGTTCATTTTTTAACACATCACTAAGTCATTTCGATGTCTCTTTAATTTCTCCCACCGTATCTAATCAATTGTTTAAACATTACTTATTGAATACTCTCTTTTACATATTGATTTATAGTAAATATATGAAATTCTTACATGTATAACAGTTTTTAAAATGTTTATATTTCTCCATTGATCAAACTGTCAATTCTTGCCTTAAATACAAGGTATCTTGGTTGCTGAAAGTTTATGGTAGGTTTCATTATCTTGTAAGACAAATCTCTCTTCATTACCCTTTTTGTTTTATTTTACATTATCTTTTTTGAACTTTACTTGTATTTAAAGCTATATACTTTTAAAAAATGAGCCTATATTATCACTTTGTCAAGTAAAAATTAGAACTTTTTCAGGGGGCGGTGCCTGTGGCTCAGTAGATAGGGCGTCGGCCCCATGTATGGAGGGTGGGGGGTTCAAACCTGGCCCCGGCCAACAAAATATACAACAAAAAATAGCCAGGCGCTGTGGTGGGTACCTGTAGTCCCAGCTACTCGGGAAGCTGAGGCAAGAGATTTGCCTAAGCCCAGGAGTTGGAGGTTGCTGTGAGCTGTGTGACGCCATGGCACTGTACAGAGGGCAATAAGGTGAGACTCTGTCACAAAAAAAAAAAAAAAAAGAACTGTTTTAGAAAATTTTTTATTAGAATCTCTTTAAACCTTTAAGTTATTTGAAAGTTAAGTAATTACTTTAATAATATTTAGTATTCTCATTGGGGAACATTGTACATCTCTACATTTATTTCCCTATAGTATCTGTCCATGTTTTTAATTCTCATGTAGATGATTCACAGTGCTCTAAATTGTTTTCCACAGAGTTATTTATTAATTTGCTTAATTATTTTTGATGACATAAATTAAATATTTTACTTTAATTTTAACTAATATTAGTGAAAAGAAGTAACAATTAATATTTTATATTTACGATTGCTTCAGGACTTCAGGACGATTGCTTTCTAACTTCTCTTATTAGTTCTGGTAATATTTTAAAATTTGGGGGATATTCCAGATCAATAAATCAATAATTTATAAAATATCTTTATCCATACTTTATTAGATGTAACTCTTTTATTGCATAATAAATATACAAAGTAATATTAAATAATGAAGACATCAATGATAATTCTTTTGTACCTGAATTTCAAAGGAAGTATTTATGACATTTCAACCTTTAGAATATTGTTTCTAGATTTTGGTATTTATTCTAGTGTAAAGAAAATTTCCAATCTCACTTATTTTGAAAAACTTTTCTTGGGAATAGATATTAAATTTTATAAGATAATATTCGGGCATCTGCAGGGGTGATTGCCTTTAACCTATTATTGATGGACAGTATTAATAAAGGTACTACTACTTTTCTTTTTTATGAGACAGAGTCTCACTATGTTGTCCTCTGTAGAGCGCTGTGACATCACAGCTCACAGCAACCTCAAACTCTTGGCCTTAAGTGATTCTCTTGCCTCAGCCTCCTAAGTAGGTGGGACTACAGGTGCCCGCCACAATGCCCAGCTGTTTTTTTTTTTTTTTTTTGTAGTTGTCATTGTTGTTTAGCAGGTCCAGGCTTGGTTCAAACCTGCCAGCCTGGGTGTATGTGGGCTGCGCCCTAACCACTGAGCTACAGGCACTGAACCGATAAAGTTTATTACTAAGTGAATCTGAAACTTGAAGAGTAAAATTTGCATAATATTCTGTGAATATTACCTTATGATATCCTGTTATGTTTATTGGTTTACTTAAGATGTTTAACATCAATCTCTAAAATGTCATTGTGGAAATTGTAATTTGGCCACCCATTTCCTTATGCTCTAGATGCCGCTTACCATACCTCCCTTTTTTTTTTTAATGGGACCATTTGGCATACTATGTAACCACAATAAGAGCACCATAAAAGTACAATTCCTTGTTTCATTTGCTGATGAAATATTCTATTATCCTAGAAGTGCTCCTGACACATAATTGGTATTCAATAAATATTTGTTGGCTATATTAATGAATTCCCTCTTGATTGATATTTATGCTCTTCTTCAATCATTTTATACTACATATTGCACATTCCTTGATTCTTCATTTGAGTCTTTACCTGAGTAGCTGGAATAAAATGTAGAAGTAAATATATACATATTTTTTTCTATATGAATATGAGGAGGGTGTCCTTGCAAAACCTTTGAATAACTGAGACTATCTTTATGTTGCCATCAAGAACGTAAAAATTAGTTGAAGACAAAATTCTTCTCAGAAAACTTTTTTTTTTTTTCCATCAAAACTATAGTATATTGCTCCATTATTTTCTGGAACTTGGCATGGCTGAGGGGTATGTTGAAGCTAGCCTTTGTTTCTTTATCTCCAACCTTTCCTCTTCTTTAATGCCAGGATGCTTTATTTTCAAATTTTAAATGCAATGACAAAAATAATGTATTTGATTATCTTAAAATATAAATACATAATATATACTATATAAAGTAAAAATCTGTCTCACTACTTGTTGTTCTACTATGCCTCCCACAGGGCTCCTTTAAAATAACCTCACTCCTCAGTTGTAATTCCACAAACAGTTGTATTTTTTCTAGGTTTCTTGCCCTGTATTTATATAAATGTGGAGTTTCTTCTAGATAAAAGAAGATCATACTCTGTAACACAGTGCCCAGAAGAGGAGAACTTTTAAAATGTTTTATTTTCTTGAGAGTCTTACTTTATCACCCCCAGTAGAGTGCTGTGGCATCATTGCTCACAGCAACCTCAAAATCTTGGGCTCAAGTGATTCTTTTGCCTCAGCCTCCCAAGTAGCTGGGAGTACAGGAACCCACCACAATGCCTGGCTATTTTTGGAGATGAGATTTCGCTCTGGCTCAGACTGGTCTCGAACTTTTAAGCTCAGGCGATCCACCTTCCTCAGCCTCCCAGAGTACTAGGACTACAGGTATGAGCCACTGCACCAGCCTTTAACATATTTTGTTTGGAGAAGCTGCCAAACACTTCTTATCTAGATAGACATAGAAATTCACATTGAAACATGTTCTGGGTTTTTTGGGTTGCCAAACACTTCTTATCTAGATAGACATAGAAATTCACATTGAAACATGTTCTGGGTTTTTTGGGTTTTTTTTTTTTTTTTGAGACAGAGTCTCACTATGTTGTCCTTGGTAGAGTACTGTGGTGTACTCACAGCAATCTCAGACTCTTGGGCTTAAGCAATTCTCTTGCCTCAGCCATCCAAGTAGCTGGGACTACAGGTGCCCACCACAATGCCTGGCTATGTTTTGGTTGTAATTGGCCTGGGCTGAATTCGAACTCGCCAGCTCCAGTGTATGTGGTTGGCACCCTAGCTGCTGAGCTACAAGTGCCGAGCATAAAACATGTTTTCTTAATCAACCACTTGAATGACCCTACTTGATTATGTAAATACTAGATGAGGGCACCAGTACCCTGGGGAAAAATATGACAACTTTTGTGTGTTTACCAAGACTGTCTTTTCTCAATGTCCCTAAGAATAGGCATATCTGATCCTTGAGTGGGAAGGTGGAACGTTTTACATAGGGGGCATGAAGCCTCTTTGGAAGACAGATAGAGGGTCCCAGGCAGTGAGAAATTCCTAGTAGGGAAGCAACAATATATTTCTAGTAACAATGATATCTTCTATTAAATTTGAGACTGTTTCCTTGATTGATTATAATTACTTTTTATCATCTCCAAATCATCAGTAGAAATCTGTTAGCTAAAATATCCTACTGATAATAAAGGAATAAAGGAAACGAGTAAAGGAAAAAAGAGTCCATGGCAATAGGTAATGTAGACCCAGAAGCAAAGAAAACCTACACTGGTGAAGCACCACTGAAGATGGACTCCTCAGAACATAAGCCCTGCCTGGAAATCTAAGAGACTATAGCAATTGCAGAAGTAGGTATACTTCATAAAGTATGTGGCATGGCTACTGGAGCCACCTTATTTGGATATTATGCAAATAGTAAGACTTAAATAATTGAGAATTTGGGGAGTTCTAGATTACAGTGCTCAAGCATCAACAATCCCACATTTTGACTGGCCCTGTCCTAAATGGATGGGGTGGGCAGCCTCTAAGGTGGTACTCAATGCTTCCTATTCTTGATATTCATATCTTTGCAAAAACCCCTCCTCCTGATTATGGGCTAGATTTAGTGATTCACTTTTAGCAAACAGAATGGATCAGAGGTGGTGGGATGCCACTTCAATGATTAAGTTACAAAAAGGCCATGGATTCTCTCTCTTTGAGCATCCAAGACATTTGCTTATTCACTCTGAGGAGAGCCAGATGCCTTGTTGTGAGCTTTCCAATGGAGAGACTCATAGGTAAGGAATTGAGGATGGTTTCCAGACAATAGCCAGAAAGGAACTGAGGCTCCCTGTTCAGCAGCCTATGAGGAATGAAACATGCAAACAGTCACTTGAGTGATCTTGTAAGGGGAATTCTCCCCCTGTCAAGCCTTCAGATGAGACCACAGCTCTGACTTATAACTCAACTATAACCTTCTGAGAAACTTTGAACCAGAGGTACAGAGTTAAGAGGTACAGGTACAGGATTTCTGACCCATATTTAATTTTCAGTGAGAAAATAAATGTTTTCTGTTTTAAGTTGCTAAGTTTTGGGATAATTTCTTATGTAGTGATAAATAATTAATTCAGTGGAAAAAACAATGGAGTATATATCACAGATAATTGATAACCTTGGTCAGGGATTCTATTTGGGATTCTGTGAATGGAATACATTGTTTAATAGAGTCAGAATGTAGGAAATACAATGATATGTTCAAGGATGCATCATGGTATAAACTTTATACTATATAAACTTTATGCTTTATACTATAAAGCAACAGGTCTCAGGATATTATATCAAACCATTTTCATTTTCATGATTCTG
Organism: Loris lydekkerianus; assembly: GCA_963574355.1. Taxonomy (NCBI): domain Eukaryota; kingdom Metazoa; phylum Chordata; class Mammalia; order Primates; family Lorisidae; genus Loris; species Loris lydekkerianus. Next base: position 37,308 of record CAUYPK010091290.1, read on the forward strand.
TTTGATGCTTAAGATGCATATGCAAATCTCTTTTAGAAAAAAAACAAACACAAAAGCTCAGGTAGAGTCTTGCTAAATAAGTCCAACTTGCCTTCCTTCACTTCCCAATGATCTACTATGAACACACAGAAAGTTAAATAAAATTATTATTTAAAAAAAATCTGGTAGATCCCAAGTAAAGCCACTAATCTACATGGGCCTTAAGTGAGGAGGATGCTAAGCAGTCCAGGGTTTTCACCTACCCGAAGCTGCAGAGGTGCCACTCCCCTCTCATGTGCACCTCCACCCCACCCCCTGCCTGGCAACTGCACACAGCAGCCTACTCATTAGTAAGTCTCTTTCTGTTCAATTCAATTCCCAGGATTCAACATAGCTGAGGCATATATAAACAGATGGTAGAGCTTTGTATCCAAAGATAAAATAAAAGAGTAGAGGCAGAGAAAGCATTGACATCCTCTTGCTCTTATTAGTACACTTTTAAAGATTATAGTTGTGAGCTGCTACAACAGATTCTTAGTGTTTTCCATCCTAATATTTGCCTCATATTAATCCTTAACATTAACCGACCTTCAAACACATAACTGGCAAAGTTATGTTCTATGTAAACTGATTTTATTATAATATTGACATTAAAAGTCCATTTCTAGAACCTGTCTGCCACAAGGGTGTGGTCAATCACATAATATGGTGGGTAATAAAGCAGTCTCCAGGCAGACTGCTTGGGCTTGAACCCCTGATTTCCTAATTATTGGCTGTGTCACCTTGGACAAGAAATGCAATATTTGTCATGATTCAGTTTCCTTACTTGGAAGATGAAGATAATAATAGCACCTACTTTACTGCGTTATTTTGAGGAATCAATGAATTAATGCCCAGAAAATGCTTAGAACAGCAGCAGCTCCACAAATGGGCTCCCTCTCTGTTGGCCATTAGTTCTGTGATAGAACAGCAAGCTCTGGGGGAGGCTGGGGTGATGAGGGACTAGAAACCTGAAGTTTCTCCAGCACAGACAAGTTCCTTTTGCCTCAGGAGTCATCCTGACCTAGAAACCGTATTAGTGGTATAACATTAGGCTACTTTGTGTTCACTGAAAATCCCAGATTAATATTAATACTCATGGGACAGTCTCTGGAGACCCCTTGGACCTGCTTAGCCCTCAGACCTGTTGGGCCTTAGCTCATACATATTCGTTTGGACAAGTGTGACTTAGAGCAGGGAAAGAGAGGTTGTATCAATTTATTGAGCCATTATTTTTTATTTTATGGCTCTATGTTTTCTTTTGAAAAATACAGGATTTCTTCTCTTGCCCTTCTGGGAGCCAAGAAAGTCATAAACTTAAAACAACTGTCTGTGAAAAAAAAAAAAAAACTTTGCAGACAACAGTGCTTCAGGCAGATCATCATCTATTCAGTAGAAAAAGTCAAACTTGCTTGTTATCTTTTAATTACTCCAAAGGGGGAAAACAACTGAGACTAGTAGCTTTTCTATGGTTATCTTTATCTAAAGCTTCACACTAAGTAGAATCTTCCCTCCAGCAATAAGAGATGAAGGCCCCAGAACTAACAAGCAAAAGGCATGAGAGGTCCACCCATGCTTATTCTCTAGGATAAATAAACTCTGTAATTTGGAAGAAGGCTTCTGGTTTTGGAGCTTGGGCTGGGAATTCTACAAGGCCTTACAGAACTCCATTCCTCTCACTAGACTAATCAACACAAGCATGCAAGACAAATCTGTCTCTTAGATATCTTGCACACACACACACACACACACACACACAGAGTTCTCACGTGCAGACACTCACAGCTTCAAGATCTGTACACACATACAGATGCATAATGGCCACAGGTCCTGGATGTTAAAAGAGAGAAGTGTGAGGTGTGAGGAGCTGACATCAGTTCAGAAAAGGGAGATTTTCAGTAGATTGTTGTTAAAGTAAAACTGAGGCCCAAAGCCTTCGCAAGCCCTTTGACAGGACTGATGAGGGGAAGGTGCTAGGCCAGGAATATCTCTCTGCAGGTATTCAATGTATGTCTTTAAATTCAGTTTTTGAAGTCTGTCAATTTGGGTGCTGAATTCTACTTGATTCAGAGAAATTCGAATATAAGAGGAAGGTGAATTTGAATCAGCCAATCAATATGCACTCAGTGCCTGTGTTCTAGGGGCAGGCAGTGCCCTGGGCTCTGAGATAGAAAGGTGATCAGGACATTATTCCTACCACATGGTGGTCTAATAGGAGAGATGAGACTAATTCACGGGAAGCAGACTAATGCAACATCACTGATAGACTATTAATACCCCAAAGGACCTAGTCTTGTAAAACACATGAATTTTAACAGTGAGATGCTGATATCCAGAGATATTAAAAAACTTTCTTATGGACAGTGCGCCAGATAATACGTCAGTTCTTCTAGATGGGATTGCTCTCTCTCCAGCTCTTTGAATTATTTTTTAACTATATATATATAAATACCAAACCACTTTAATATGGCCCTTTGTTTTAACTTGATATCCCTCCTCCAGGATCATGAAGTCTCATGGGTAACAAGCTGATCATACATATTTACAGAGGCCACAGTGACTGATGAGATCATATGTATCCACATGTTTAATCCATCAGCCTAAAGTGACCTGAATGAAACAGAGACAGTAGCCTACATAACTTTGCTCTTGGCCCAGGGCTCCATTCATTACACTGAGTAGCATAGGGAGTAAAGAACTAAATCTTGGGTATAAATTCAGGGTGCGATTTTTTAAACTTGGCATAAAAATTACAGATATATTTCCAAAAGCCCTTCTGTTTTCTTCTCCGATTTAAACTTAAGTTCTTATATAAATTTATATACAAGGATAATGCATTTTCATTTCAGTCAGCAGGAAAAGGTCAGGTTCCTCAGGTGCTTTTGACTCTTCATATTTGCAGACAGAATCATTGAAAGGTTTTAATATATTTCTCCTAAGGGATTTTTGAAATTATACCAGTTCACTCGATCATCAAACATTTATTACAACAAGTATTTTTCAAATCTTCTACTCTTTGCCAAATACTGGACAAGTTATTGGCTAAAATCTTATCTGGTTAAATTATTGGGCAATTATTTTATTCCTAGGGGGAAAAGATCCCTGGCATAGCTATTATTTTCCTAGTGCTACTGTTACAAATTACATACAAAAGTACGGCAAATGTGGTGTGTTACAACTTACCACAAATGTGACAGTTTAAAACAACAAGAGTGTAGGATGTCCAAATCAAAGTGTCAGCTGGGCTATATTTCTTCTAGAGCCTCTAGGAAAGAGTCCTTCCTTTTCTCTTCTTAGCTTCTTGTGGCTCCTGGCAATTTCTAATGACTCCTTGGCTTTTAGATGTATCCACCTAACTTCTGCCTCAGTCTTCTTCTCTGTATATTTCTTTATGTCCTTTCCTCTTTCTATGAGGAAACCAGCCATTGAATCCAGAACCTACTCAAAATCAGAACAATTTCACCTCTAGCTTTTTAATTATTATATCTGCAAAGGCCCAATTTCAAAATAAGGTCATATTTTTAAGCACCAACTGGAAATAGATTTTGTTGTGTGTGTGGGGGGGTCTATTTTCAACTCTGTCATTGACAGCTTGGGCCTGTGTAGGTCAGATGGACAGTAAAAGAGATGAGGATGGAGGGAAGCTCAGCCTTGTCTGCATGGACTTCCTCCCAACTTGCTGCTGGCTTTTCACTGTTCTATTCCCTCTCTTGCATGTATCCACATCCAGAATGCTCACTTAGAGTCTTGTCTCCTGATTTACATGATTCTTTGGCATATAACCCTGGTTCTTAACTAGTTGCCAACCTCCTGACCTATGCATGCTCTCATGAGTACCTTGGCTGATCTGGACCTGAGTCGTGCCCTTCATTATCCACCTTATTCCATTTAACAGATATTCACTGAACATTCCTATGTGTCAGGCACTGTGTAAGATGCTGGGTGCTTGGTGATAAACATGACAGAGACTTTCTTTACTTGCTTCCCTCGCAGTCCTGGGCTTTGCCAACCTGCCCTATCAAACTGAAGCATCAGTTCAGGAGGGAATGATATGAAGAAGGGGGTGCTGCAGAGAATGAATTCAGTGAAGGTGGTGGAGGGAGATTCAGGTTTCAGAGGCAGGGGTGAATCTTGTGCCCCGTTTTGTCCCTATAAATTTTGTGCCTGCACCCAACAGTGGTAGGGTGGTAGAGTCACCACTGAAGTAGTCTGCTGAAAGAACATGGATATTTCTCCTGGCTGCCTGGCCTCAAAGCCTGATATTCTCCAGGAAATTCTTTCATACATTTTGTTTAAACTATTTAGGGGTCTCTGTTGTCAGCCAGGAGGAACTCACACCGACTCAGAAGCCTCTGAAGGCAAATAACAAAAACACTGCCTCAAAGCAGCTTAAATCATATGGAAAGGTACTTGCTCCCATAACAGGAAGTACAGAGGCTGCAGAGGTGACCCCTCAAGAGTCTGCTCCATTTTATTAGAGCGTTCAACCCTGTGTTCTACCTGTGTGTTTTCATCCTCTCTGTGTGGTCACACTTTGACTGTGACAGTTCCACATCTCAGATTAGACATGATAATGTCTAGAGGTAGAAGGAGGTTCCATACTTCTTCTGCCCATTTTTAAAAGCATGTGTCACTGGCTGTAATTTGGTCAGATGCTCCTTCCTAAACTAGCCACTGGTAAAGAGAATGATATTACTACAATTACCTTGGGCTAATTAGGTTCCACCTTCTGGATCTGGGGAAGGAGCCAGATGACCTAACGCATGTGGCCAGGTGGAAGAAAGTGGCTGTATGAAAAAATAAATAATGGGGCTTTTCTGTAGATTAGTAGATGCTGGGTAAGTAACCAATCCTGTCTGCTATTGGAAGTTACTACAAGGTCCAGCCAGAAGCTGATGCTACTTTGTATTGGGATCATGATTTGGGGATATTTTACATTCCTAAAAGCAAAAATATTTGCTAGTGTATTTGGATTGGGGGGAGGGGAAGAAAAGGGGATAAAGAAAATGATGTATTCATTTATGCACAGGTTACAAATGTAACCTGTACAATTACATTTGTTTACATGGGAAAAATTGGGACAAAACAGGTAGAGGTAGAGGTGAAGTTACACATTCAAATAGTTATTATTAGGAAGATTAACATGTAAGTTTGAAGCTAAAGGGAGATTATGGCTGATGATGTAAACTGGAAAGTCATCAGTTTACCGAAGGAACTTGAAAGCATAGGACTGAGATTTCCTAGAAAAATGGTAGCAAGAGAGAAATGAGGTGTAAGAACCAAGCCCCACACTCTGGGGAACTCTAACAGTTAGAGCTCAGGCAGAAGGGAGGTTAAAAGACAGAAGCTGTGAGAAAAGAAGACCACTGAGGCCACCCTCTGAGGCCAAGGAGACGGTTCAGATGCTATTGTTTCTCCAGCCCCTCAAGTCCCAGTTCCTCCCCACACAACTCCATCTCTATCCACCCCTAGATGTCTATGTTTGCATTTTAACTTGCATTTTTAACTTGAAATTTCAGCTAATGGATTTACTATGATGGAACCTAAAAAAACTATCAGTTGAGCCTAAAAACTACTGGAGACTAAAGAAAAATAGAATCATAATCTAAAAAGAACTCAATGCTTTAGGAAACCTGTCTACTTGTTCTTTCTTGAATACTATATATATTTTCCTCATAAATGTCATAGAAAATGGCTTTATAAAAACCAACAAAAATCCTCACCAAACAAGCTTCAAATATATCTTCTAGTACTCCAAACATTTTATTGAAACAAAAGGTGAACAAGACCACCTCTTACTATTTTGTTTAGGTAGTGTCCTTAAAGCAGTCCACAAATAACATTATGTTGCTTTAAATGGAACTACAATTTCAAGAAGGACAATAGATATATAATAATTTTAAGATCTAAAAGAAAATTAGATATATGCTTTTATTTTTAAAAATGGTGGTTAACCCATGATTTAAAAAGTATACCACTCCTTCTAAATAAACCCCCAATGACAGGCAGCCACCTACAATTCATTAAAGTTAAGATTTTTGCATAAAAACTATATTATTTAAACTTGATGAGTTTCCCTTCCTTTCAATGAACTAAACTGTCTCAGAAGTCTAAATTCTAAAGACTGTTTATGAAATGCAAAATCAGTCTTCACCTTGGCTCACTGGTGTACTCTTATGAACCTTGGAGGTTTAACTCTCCTTGGTAATAAATTTTTCCACCAGGAATAAAATGATTTAAAAGAAAAAAATAGCTTATTTGCTACATTCATATACATCTGTGGACATTGTTTTATTGCAACAGATAGAATCCATGGCTTCCTCTACTGGCCAAACCTAGAAAAAAGACTTACTCTTTTCCCAACAAAAGAGTTATTTAATACATATACACATGGCACATATTTTAGAGATCTATCTGAAAAGGACAGAAAAGAGATTAGAAAAACTTAGTAAAGTACTGCCCAGGTGGAAACAGGGAAAAAATATTTGTTTGGTAAAAGGACAACAATTACTTTACACTTATTGAATGTTAAGAAAGCGTATGTCTAGAAGTGGAAAATCTCCATGCAAAATACAAACTTTCATTAGTTGCAGAGAGATAAATTGAGGACTCTGTACTGGAGTAAGTTAACTCTAAGACACACGGACACAAGAGACAGAAATTCAGAACAGAAGTGGCAAAAAGACCATGAAAAATTCTTTTGGAAAGGACTCAGACCACAGTGGGATTGCTGATTGATTTCATAATCCGTGGGATTGGATTAGCGGAATAAGTAATGTGAGCAGAGAATGTTTTGCTTGTAGTTTGTAGTATAATTACCTGCGCTTTAATTCATTCTGGTGTGTGGATTTGGTTTTTCTGTATTTGTTCAGGGAGGACACAAGAACCTCTAAGAGTGGATAAAAATTTGAAACATCCTGCAAGCATTCTGATATGAGATTCATGGGGGAGATATATTGTATGGTGGTTAGATTTCAGTCTCTGGAATATCCCTAATGTGGGTTCGAATCTCTCTGTTCCATTACTTACTAGATGTGTGACCTTGGGCAGGTGACAGGCTTCAGGGCTACAGTGTTCCCATCTATAAAATCAGGATGCTAATAACAATAACTATTTCCAAAGGCTGTGGTAATGATTAAATGAAAAGCATGTAAAGCACAGTATACAGCAAGTAATTACTCAGTAAGTGGTAGCTGTAAATGGATGCACAGGCTGGACTGTAAAGACCACACAGGATACAAACATATGTTGGTTAGACCCTGCCCATCCTCACATGCAGAAAACAAAATCAGGGCACAGATGTGACTACATCCACCAGAGATGGCAAAGGCTTGAGGCCAGCATTGTTTTTATTGGCCATATGGGCCTGTTCATCTTCAGGATGTGGGCTCTGTGCTCTCACCTGGACCCACCTGCAGAGGAGGGATGATTGAGAGCAGGGATCAGGAGCCACAAAGCCCATCACTGCTGCCCAGCTATGTAAACTTGGACAGGATACTTAATTTTCTATGCTTACATTTCCTTAGTTGAAAAGTAGGGATACTTAATAACAATACTCTCCTTGTAAACTTGTTATGAAGATTACATGAGCTAATATATTCAGAACATTTTTTAGAGCATCTGACACATTGCATGAGCTCAAAAAATAGTAAAAATAATTGTAAGTAATTATTATAATCACTTTGAAAAAGACCTCCAGGATTCCAAATTCTTCCTTGCTTCCCAATAAAACCTGTGCAGAATGAATTTTATAGAAAGAAATGAAAAAGAAGAAAATTAGGAGAGGTAGGTTTGAGGTAGGAAAGAAAAAAATCAACAAAATTTTCAATAGGGATAACTCAAAGCATAAGTGATACTAAGAGGAGTAAAATTTTGAATAATATTTGTGAAAAATATTTACACAATAAAATATATCTAGTGAAAAATATTTGTCTGATAAGAAAGCAATAATTTTACAGCTATAATTAATGTAAGATACAAGAAGAGGAAGTAAGTTTAACTATGAAATATAAGAGCCCATCCAAAAGTTTTATCAAAAACCTTTGTATGTGGTGGGCACTTAGACATTTGATTAATTGATTTGTTGATTAAGTGTGATTAAGCACTAAACTCAGCAGGTAACCTGAAAAGCCTGGCTTTGCACAGAGTGAAGGCTGAAACAAACATAGGGTTTTCATGCAGTCTTTGAATAAGACCAAAGAAGCTTTAATGACATAATGATGCTTCCCCCCCCCTTTCTCTCTCTGCCCCTCCCCTGCTAATCCCCTGCCCTCTCTATCTGGGTACTCAGAGATTTCTGTCAAAGCTATTTGTTACTAAGCAAAAGACCAAGAAAAGGATTGTTGAAACTCATTTTTAAGTGCCCAATGCTCATATTCTTGCCTGTACCTGTGCACACTGACCTCTTCACTTAATAAACAGGAACCTGGTATAGGTCTGACTGCTCTAAATTCATTGGTAGCACAAGTGATGAAAGAAAGATACTGGTTAACTCAGATATTTATTAGTGGAATCTCTTTAACTAGTGGGATATTCCATAACCACTTGTCATATAGCTGAGCCAATTTTGGATTTCACTGTCCTCTCTTTGAAGCATCCAGAGTGACTGCAGCAGTTGTCCAGACCTGTCCAGGATGAAGGGCATTATCCACTTTGACAGGCGCTCTAAGGATGCCAGAATCAGTTTTTTAAAATCCATCTGGTGGGGAAGGGTACTGAGGTCCAGGTTTTTCTCAGTCTCACTCAGCAGAAATATGACCTCTGCTCTCTCTCCTGGCCTTGTTCTGAAAGATGAACAAATGTAGAACCATGAGTATCTATGAAGAATGGACAGCTGAGTGCCAGGCCCTCTGACCCGGAACGTCGCCTTCTGTTCCTTTTAGTATATTCCATGTATGGTGTATCTTTTCAACCTCATTCTAATAAATCTCTACTTTCTTTAAAGTGAAAGAAATTGAGTTATACCTTTATAATTTGCAGTCATAAAATGGGGAAGAAGTACACATATTCCAAGAAGGAGGAATAAGGATTTTGAACATACCAGAAAAACCTGTTACTGAGATAACCTCTGCAACAGAAACAGACACATGGGCAAAGTAGATCTGCTTAATTCCCAATTGGCATTCATTTCATCTCTCAGGAGCATTTATATCAAACAGGAAAGGATGAAGCTCACAAATTTTAAAGGGGATTGATGTCCAAGACAACAGACGTTGTCATAAAACATAAGCTCTAAGTCAGTTCTAGTCTCCTGATCCAGGCTCTAAAGCAAGCATGGGGATGAATACCTATTTTGGATCATTAAGGAGAAACTTTTTGAGCATTGCATGGGAGAATCAATCATTAGGATAAAAACCTATTGTGCTGATAAAATCTTATTTTCTTTTTGATAAAGGCAACTATCAGTCAAGGAACTAAATCAAACAAAATGACAAGAGGAAGTTCTGCCATTAAGAATATCAAATCATTTCCCGAGTACAGAATCTCAGTCTTAGGAATAGGGGTGAGGGTGTGCATGAAAGGAAAGAGCAGCATGGAAAACTGAGTGGGATTTCATCCATGTGTGTTGAGGTGCTGTGATCCAAGTAGCAATTCAGAAGCTGAGGTGCAGAGGGGGCAGGAAGTACTGGATGCCACAGGTTGAAGGATGACACTGGGAATTCTGGTCTCAGCCCGTGTACCACATTTCAGAAGGGATTCTGACCCATGAAGTACATGTACAAGACAGTGAACAGTAAGATGAGTGAACTTGAGCAAAATATTGGGTATTTTTACCCTGGAGGTGAGCTGGGGAAGTAGTATGGCTTAGAAAACCCAGGCTCTGGAACCAGAAAATGCAAATTGGAATCCTGGCTGTTTCCAAAAGCTGTGGGATCTTAAGGAAGCTTCTAAATCTCTGTGCTTGTTTCTTCATATATAAAATGGAAATTTAATATGTATCTTGTTAGGTGATCAGGATTAAATGCAATAGTGTATATAAAGTGTATGGCATATATTAAATAACAAGGGCACAATAAAAATCAGTTATAATCATTAATATTATTTCTCAGGGGACACAGTAGCTGATTTCAAACCTTCTTTTCTAAGGGCTCTTTTCCTCAGTATAGTTCAGAACATGTCTTAGTCCATTTGTGCTGATATAACAAAATGCCTGAGTCTGGATAATTATAAAGAACACAAATGTATTTTCTCACAGTTCTAGAGTGTGGGGAGACCAAGATCAAGGTCCCAGCATCTGGCAAGGGCCTCCTTTCTGCATCATCACATGGTGGAAGGTGGAGGGGCAGAGAGACAAGAGAGGGCCAAACTCACCCTTCTATAAAGGCATTAATCCCCTCCTCCCCTCGTGAGGGAAGAGCCTGCATCGCCTAATCATCTCCTGCAGTCCTCACCTCCTAATGCTGTTACAATGGCAATTAAACTTCAGCACAAATTTTAGAGGGGACAAACATTCAAACCATAGCACCAGGAGGATACTTTTTAAAAAATAATTTTGTGGGTCCAGGTGAATCCCAGGAATCAGTATTTTAATAAGAAAATCAGGCAATTCTTGAGCAGAGGGACAGTAAACCTTACTTTGAGAAAGATTGCTATAAACATACGGAAGTCTCTCCTATCCTCAATAGCTTTTCTCCCATTCACCTCTCTTTTTAGTTACAACCTTCTCTGTCCTTCTGCTTTGAAAGACTTACCCCTAGACAGTTAAGACTAAACAGCAAAACTTCTTATCCGGGGCAGCACAGAAACCTAATTTGCCACAGCTCTGAGTACCTGGGCTGAGTACCTGATCGCCTCTGCCTCCAGTCCTGCTGGTCATAGCGGTATCTCAGTTCCCTTCCATACAATGTTTATTCTCTACATTTTCTCTTCTTCATCAGGGCATCTTTCCAGCAAGCTATCCTGTAAAGTTGCAAAATCTTCTAAGGCAGTGGTTCTCAACCTTCCTAATGCCGCAACCCCTTAATACAGTTCCTGTGGGTCGTGGCCCACAGGTTGAGAACCTCTGTTCTAAGGCCTAGATATGGTTCAGCATCATACTTATACACATTCTCTTGATTAAAGTAAGTCACAGGGCCAGTCGGAGTCAAGGAAAATGAAAACAGATTCAATTGCTTGATGGGAGGAGTGGTAAAGTCACATTGAAAAAGGACATGTGGAATGGGAGGGATGGCTGTGGCTGTCTTTGGGAACAATCTGCCAATTAGTCTTTGAACAAATTATTTAACCATCCAATTTTATTTTCTTCACCCGCAAAATAGGAAATAATGTCTACCACTTTGGGATATGTAGTTTATACGTTTAGCTCCTGGCACATCATAGCAGACACCTAACAGCAACAACAAAAACATGTATTGATTGAAACTATTCTGTGCAGCAGCACTATTGTAAGCATGTTATTTTCTTTCTTTTTTTTTTCAGATTAATTTGAGGGTTACAAAGAATTAGGTTACAATATTTGCATTTGTTAGGTAGAGTCCCTCTTATAAGTATGTCCTGCCCCCAAGAGGCATGTCATATGCCCTAACATTGCGCCCATTAAGTGGGAGAGCACCCATCCCTCCCCCCTCCCTCGTTGTAAGCACTTTAAATGTATTACTTTATGTAATCTTTATAACAATCCAACGATGCACATATTAGTATTCTCTGATGTAAAACTGTAGGCACAAAAAATGTTAACGTGAATAAAATTGGTTTGAATAGTAACTATTCTCTCTAAACTTTGAATGTCTTACTACCTGCTACATCCAAAGGACACTTTTTAGGTTTCTTTTTTCTTTAAATTCTATTTTAAAGCTGACATTGATATTCTTGGTCATTGTTCTATCAAACACTCCTCCTTCCCTTGGCCCTTGTGCCTCCCCAGTGTTCACTGCCCAAATGTTCCTCCTTCTTCTCTGACTGCTACTTTCCAGTCTCCTCCTTGCTAAGCCTCTTTTTAAATGCTGAAGTTCTCTCCCATTTCTCCAGCTCTTCTTTCTTGGAGGAGCCCATCAAGCGTGGCATCTCCATCTCCACCTTTCCATTGATGCTTGCCAGTCTTCTCTCTCTTTTAAACCCTTGCGTTACAGTCATCAGGGTCCGCTCACATAGGACCCACGTGAGCTTTTGAAACTTCTGTGTCTTTCATTTTGTCCTCCTTGCTTTGATTGCAACCTTGTCACTTAATACTTGAAATGTTTTTCAAATTTGGACTTTTTTGGCTATTAGACTAGCCTTTGGCCTAGTCTAGGTCTTCTCCAAATCTTGCCTGGTTTGTCAAAGTCGTTTTAAACTTCTTGCTTTCAGTTCCTCTCTAGTGGCATTAAAGTTGCGTTCTGCATGCTTTAACAAACAACCTCCTCATTGTTACTACACCAGCCCTAGTCCCATACTCCCTCTGATGGTACCTCCACTGTCACATGGCCTTTTCATTCTTTCAAAGACCAGCATCTGTGACTTTTTCCCACAGGCTCCCTTTCAGCTTGTTTCTTCCCCCTCCTAAGGTTTCTAGGGCAGAGTCTACTTGTCTTTTCATAACTCTCTAGAGGTATCTTTGCCTTTACAACTCTGTATTTTCTCTACCATTCCCTTATAAGCTCCTTGAAGCCCTAGCACCATTCAGGGCAGCATTTCAAAACTTGCCTGTTGGGTGAACACTTTATGGGATCCTGAATTATCTTTCTGTGCAATATGATTTGTTATGAGATGTCTCTAGAGACAGCACAACCTTAAGTCGAGAGTGCCAATTATCAGTTATAGAGAGAGTCTCCTATAATTTCTACTTAAATGGTTCTAGAGTGGGGCCTGGACACTAGTATTATACTATAAAAGGAAAGAAAGGAGGAAGGAAAGGAGGAAAGAAAGAAAGAAAGAAAGAAAGAAAGAAAAGGATCAAAGTCAAATTTATGTATGAATTTAGGCAAGTGACACCTTTCAGAGTCCCTTTCATTGGTAAAGCCAGGACAACAGTTATACAGATTTCTTTGGGCTTTCTAGAGAATTACATGAAATCATATACCTAAGACCTGTGGCACAGTGCCTGGCACACAGAAAGAGCTCATACGTCAAAAGCTGAAAAGATGGCTGGATGAGAGGTCCCTGAGGTCCCTTCCAAATAGCCAAGATTCTGTAATACTCTTCCTTGGGTGCTGCAGACACATTGTCAATATTCATATTTCCAGTCAGTTCCTTAGAAAACCAGCCAGGACTTAGGAAGCTTCAGGTAAATCTCAAAGTCTTTCCCAAGAGTCATTTATTTATTTGATTTTAATTCTGATCGGAGAGGCTTCACCTTCTCCAAAGCACCACAGTGAGGGCCTGTGCTTGGGAAACCCTTTGTTGAAGAATCTTGAACCCAAACCCCACATTTGGGCGTCTGGCACCTTAGGCCCAAGGTTTATGCCCAGGAAGCTTTTTCCAAGTTTGAAGCAGGGACTCTGCTCTGCTCATCTGGCAGGTGTGGTCTAGTTTGCAACCTTCGCGCCACACATCCAAGAACGTGATTTGGCCACACCAGGGAGGGTGAGAGCAGGTACTCGGTTTGCATCGAGGAGGATGGGTGAGGTGACCAGAGCGTTCGGAGCGCGCACCATCTCACACTATTCAAGCCTGGGCGCGGCTGATGTGAGCGCAAGGTCCGGAGCAGAGTGAGTCCTGCGCTCCGTCCCAACCCGCGAGCCCCGGGTCCGGACAGGGGCCGCGGCGATCCTATCCCGCCCGGCGCACCCATGACCCGGCCCCGCCCCCCGGCGGCCGCGAGTGGCGGGCGGAGCGAGAGGAGAGAGGCGCGCCGGGCTGTGCGGCGCCGCCTCTCCTCTGTGCCGGGGGAGGGACGGAGGGGCCGGGCTGGAGAGCGAGAAAGCCTGACCGATCGGCTGGTGAAGAGCTGCATGCAACCGGTGGGAGGCCGGGCCGGCTGGGGCTGGGGCTCGGGCTCAGACCGTTCCTCCGTGGGTCCCCGGCGGCGAGCGCTGACGGCCCGAAGGCGGCGGCTCTGAGCTGGCAGGCGGAGGGCTGTCTCCCGCGCCCGCCTGCCCGGCGCGGTCCGAGGATGCGGGGGGGCGATGCCCGGGGCCAGGGACGCGCTCTGTCACCAGGCGCTGCAGCTGCTGGCCGAGCTCTGTGCCCGTGGGGCCCTGGAGCACGACAGCTGCCAAGATTTCATCTACCACCTGCGGGACCGTGCCAGACCTCGGCTCCGCGACCCAGGTGAGTGCCGCCACCGTCGCCTCGAGCGACCTGAGGGCCCTGGACTGGGACTTGGGGACGGACGCACCGGGGCCTGAGGCAGAAGAGCTACGCGGACTGGGAGAGGGCGAGGGGTGGTGCTGCCACCCAGCTAGGGGAGAGATCAAGAACCAGCTCACCCGTGGCTTAATGCTAAACGGGTGGGGACCCGGGCGGTGGCTGCTGCTCCGAAGCCGGGTACCGGTGGGCTGGGGCAAGGCTGGAGGGGCCACACCCGCCACCTGCGCTCCCATCGCCAGGGCTCCTGGGGGGCGGCTCCTGAGCTGCAAGGTACGCTCTCCACTTCCCCGGCTCTGCACTCCCAGTTAGGGGAGGCCGCGGTGGCCTTCCGAGCCGTGGGAAGGTGGACGAGGCCGAAGGAAACTCCGGGAAGTTGAGAGTTGGGGATGGCCCCGAGCTGGGGCAGAATCCCACTACGCACAGCTCATTCTTGCTTCTGAGCGTCCTGTCATTTTCCTTGGTCTGGGGTGAGAAAGGCGGGACGGGATCCTGCGGCGTTGGGTTAAGGGCCAGGGAGCTCCTAGCCCAGGGCAGCTGGGCCTGAACCCATTGCCTGCGGGTCGCAGGGCGCGGAGCCGGCCTGGGCCTGGGCTCTGAGCTCTACTCGCGTCGGTGGGCTCCGTGGTTTGGGCTTGTGCACCTGTAGTTATCCTTAGTGGAAGTTGCAAAGCTCTTAACTTCGTAAAGTTCATTTATTTTGGCATTTGACCAATTAAGGTTAGAGAGAGGAGTTTTAGTGGAGCCATTTGCATTTTCCAAGGTCCCTGGATCTTTTGGGTCTCATTCCCTACTGGTTCCTTCCCAATGTTTACTTGAGGAGTTTTTCACCTCACTTAGAGAATATTTTTCTCGAATATTCCTCCAACCTGAGAACTTACCAAAAAAGCATATTGTTGGACTGCTAAAGATAGGATGAGAAAATGGCCTTTCTCTTGATGTTCCTGTGTATAAATACTGGAAATGAGCTATTGCTGTGCTGGTTATCATGTTCGAGTTTATCTCATTTTAAGCAAAACTGTAATATAAAAATCCATTTACCCAAAGGATAAATTAGAGAATTATTTGATTTGTAAAGAGTCACACTGAGCCTGACTTAAATAGCATATTCTTGGTAGTATCTTCAATATGGGTGTGTGGGGTGAAGTCTTCTGTTTAAAAGTCTATATCGGATTTGTCTACTCAAAGGCTTTTTTTTCTGTTGAAAAGGAAAAATTATTGTTCCCCATAGCCAGTGGTTACATTAAGTTTATCAAATGATCACTAATGTGTTACTTCAAAATGGGGAATTAAGTGTGGAAATACTGATCCCTCTGGTTTCTGGGGAGGTTTAATGTCCGGCCTGCGCACGGCTCATTGCTGAATCTCATGTGCTGAGTACACCACACATAGACATGGGAACCCCTAATCTCACAAACTGGAATCCCAGGGAGATGTCCTATCTGGGGGAAGTTCTGTCCTTAAGCAGCAGTAATGGGAAGATCATTTAACATGCTTCACCCAAAGCAAGTGTCAGTGTTAAGACGTCTCACTACCTCGCCTGCAACTGTACCATGTGTCCTTGTTATCCCACATAAGCAGTCATCTTTTGCTTTACAGGAGAAGGTGGATGCGGCAAATCGCGTGTTTAATAACTCACATCATTTTGGCCAGTTTTCTGCCTCTGCTCCTTTTAATCCAGGTACTGGATTTGGTGTTCTCAGGTTCTGCTCAGTCCTTGCACTGGGCAGCCCATAAGGAAGAATCATGAAGAAGATGTCTTATAAAAGGAAATCTGATTCCTTGGCTGAGAAATAGCTATAGATGAAAGTCTGCCTAACTGTCCTGAGTCCATGAAAGCAGTGCTCTGCTTTTTAAAATTAGGGCACAAGAGTTTTGAGGTAGCACATGCACATCCAGCTCTTTGGTTTGTGTCGGAAGAGCCTGCTTGTGAGAGGCAGGGGTGGGGGACTTTGAGTGCAAGGTGAGAGGTGATGAGGCTGAAGATGACATCTGAAGTGCACCCTCTCCTTCATGGCACTTCACCTTAGGCTGAATCTTCTTTCATTTCCCTCTTTCCTTGCCTTGCCCACATTAATTCTTACATCAGATGCATTTATTTCCATCCCTCTGGTGAAGTATGTCTAAACCAAGAGTGGCTTTAATCTCTGAGCCCTTAACGCTGTGTGGCTGTAGAAGCTACACTGCACAATATGATGGGACAGGTTTCCCTGCTGTTGTATAGTGTGAATCAGAATAATCGTTACAGCAGCTCTGGGACTTGGGTCCCTGGAGAGAGGGGTCTCTGTAAATGGGTGACTGCCTTTTCTGTAAAACAAAACAAACAAAACAAAAACAAAAACCCCAAAACAAAAAAACCAAATGCCACCTCCCAGCTTTCTCTGTCTATTGTCCATTCATGGCCACCTGGTGGCAGCTAAGTTTTTCTAGAGCTGAACTAAGGGCTTTGGTTATAAACAGAGAAACACAAGTGTAATTTCCTATAGTGCTACTATAGTGCACTCACTACAGCAGAGTGACCCTTCATCTGTGATGTTTGTTCATTTTTTTCAGGGGTAGGGCGAGGCTGGGTCACAGACAGGTGGGCTTGCACCATCAGAAGGGTTATTTTGGGGGGCATGTAGTTGTAGCGTCCTGATGGGAGAGAGTAGCACTAAGCTTTTCCTAACTTGGTATTCACAGAGGTCTTGATGTAAGTGTGATTTTTAAAAATGAGCCTGAGTCACAGTTGGAAGTGGATTGCCTCACCCAGTCCATCATCTGTACCAACTTGTGGAAAGTAAAGTGCTGATCCTTAAGCTCAGTGTGAGCACTTTTGTCCATAGACAGCAATTAGAGTGCTCTGTTGATTGTCTTTATGTTGTTTTGTATATTGAAGATGTGGGATGTAAACTTGCATCTCAGAGAATAACCTTTAAGGCAGAGAGAAGAAGATGTGCAGAGGCCCTGAGGTAGAAGCATTAGATAAGACTAAAAGAATAGTGACTTCAAAGAGTGGCTGGAGAAGAGTGAAAGAGAGGGAGAGCTAGAAGAAATGTGGTCAAGGATTGGAGAAGACAAATCACAGAGTTTTGTAAGCCGCTGTAAAGACTTTGGTTTTTACTCTACATGAGATAGGAAGCTGTTACAAGGTGTTGAGCATAGAAAAGACAACACTGACTGCTAGGTTGAGAAAATGCTGTAGAGGAGCAAGGGTGAAGGCAGAGGAACCTTGTTAGGAAGCTATTTCGGAAGCCTAAACCTTGGTGATAATGGCTTCAACCAGGATAGTTATAACAGAGGTGGTGAGTAGTAATTGGATTGTGGACACAATTTGAAGGTACAGCCACCAGTATTTATTCATGGAAGAGATGGGAAGGATTGGGAGAAGAGTTAAAGGTGACTTCAAGGCTTTTTGACCTAAGCAACTCTATTTACTGAGCAGAGGAAGACTTTAGGAAGAAGATAGGGGTAGGCAGGGAAATCAGGGGGTTTCTGTTCTGTTTTATTTTAATATTTTGTACATACATGATGCCTCTTTAGATTGCCAAGCTGTCTTGCAGTTAGGCATTTACCTGAGGAATAAAGAAGAATATCTTCTTTAAGATCTACTGTTCTATTCTCATATTTTATAACTGGAGACTTCACTGTCAAGAGGGCTAATTGGTTGT
The DNA here is from genome assembly GCA_963574355.1 of Loris lydekkerianus. Lineage (NCBI taxonomy): Eukaryota > Metazoa > Chordata > Mammalia > Primates > Lorisidae > Loris > Loris lydekkerianus. The sequence goes on from CAUYPK010091290.1 coordinate 55,199, forward strand.
AGAATAGCACTTACTGTTAAAAGATTTTCTCTTGTAAGGAAGTAAAAGCTCTCTTAAATTTCCACTCACTGATCTTGATTTTACTTTTTTCAGTCAAAAGGAATTGGTCTTATTACCCTTTTCCGTTATACACCTTTGACTATTAGAAGGTACATATCTTAATTTCTCTAGAGCCATTTTTCCCACATTTGGAAAATAAAGGGGAAGTGGATCATGTAATTTATAGATTTTCAGCATTTTTTATAATTTTTGTTGTAAGTCATTTCATCTGTAGGGCACTGGCCTTGTCTGTTAAGCACTTTGTGTTGCACTGAGTCCTCCTAACAATCTTGTAAAACCTTGCTGCTCAAAGCACTTACCTGTGGATTAGCAGCTTCTGGGAGCTTATGAGACATGCAGCATCTCAGGTCTACCCCAGACCTACTGAATATAAATCTGTATATTGATAGGATCTTTAGGTGGGTTATAGGCACATTAAGGTTCAAGAAACATGGTTGAAAGCAATTGATATATATGAATAAACTGTAGTGCAGGGAAATAAAGTAGCTCAGGGCCATGGGTTTCATCTAAAAATAGTTGGGTTTAAGTCACAGTAGCTTCTTAGGTAGTTACATCACATATGCTAATAATTTAGGAGTTATTATAAATAAAATTTTCTTAGTTTTTTTTTATAAGAGCTGCCCTTAGACCTACTTTCTCCATTCTGTACTTGTTTAGTGGATTTATCCCCCAAATGTAGGTTAAATATCTATGTAGTTATATAGATACAGTTATAGATTGGTTATGAATTCTGTTATACAGGATACTGGTTTTCTATACATGTTTTCCTCCATATTCTGGGGATTTTTCTCATGACCTCTGTGTCAATACCCAAAGTCTAGAAAATGTTCACCAGGCCAAGATGTAAAGCAGAGCCTTAAGACTCATCATTAGTGAGTCTTCTCTCCAGGTAAATATTATTCTATTCAAGGAGAGCTTTTTCTAGACCTGTGGTTTTCAACTTTGGCTGCACATTAGAAATTCTTAGGGAGCTCAAACAAACAATGAAAATAAAACAAACAAAATAATCACCAATGACTGGGCTGTACCATAGACCAATTAAATCAGAATATTTAGGAGTGGAGCCTGGATCAGCATATTTTTTAAGTTTCTCAGTTGATTCTAACCTGCAGTCACATGGAGGACAAATTTGAGACCATTAGGTGAAGGGTGAATACACGTAACTCTTTTCAGCTCACATTGTTCATTTTTTTTTTTTTTTTTGCAAAATTAAGTAAGATGGTATCAAAAACTAAAGGCCTTGATTATTACCCTTGTACAGCTAGAACCCAATTAATTGATTATTAACATTTTTGGACAATATTATATCAAATTTTTATTTGGAAGGCTCTTTAAAAAATATGAAACTCCATGATGTCCATCCAATTTGAAGGGAAAAACTCCCCAACGAATCAAAAAAATCTTGTCCAAATAATATTTTATTAAAAGGCCAGACGGTAAAAAAACTTCACTAATGTCATCTTGTGTTGAATTACAGTGAAATCACTTTTTAAAGATGTACAGTAAAATAATAGTGACAGATTTGAAGGAAAAATCTCCAAAATAATCATCAAGATTAAGGATTAGCTTTGATTAATATTTTCTAAGATAGTCAAAAATGAATTAGGCTTAATACACTAGATGTTTATGAATAGACATTGGTGTGATTATGCACAATGGGATTAATTTTTAAAAATTAATGTTAATTTCAATCAGGAAATAGTCTTCTAAGGAATGGGTGGCATATTGGATACACAATATGTGAAGATCTAATTTGCATTTCTTTCAGTGACATTTTAGGGCTTCTTCATAAATATTTTATTTAAACAAGTGTGTTTTCATCTCTGTGGGATTCCTCTACATGGACCAGTGAGTGGTTTTAGTCACGAGGTAATTATCAAGAGGGAAAAACAAAAGCAAATTGTGGTAAAGACAGCACAAGCAGCCCTATGACCAGCTGCCTCTTTCAGAATAAACTGTCAGAAGCACAAACTTTTTGACATGAGCTAACCTCTCAAGGAAAAATTAAGTGGACACCTAAGGGAAATTGTCCTAAAAATTTCCATTATGTATGGAAATTATGTATGTATAGTCTTGCTTTAGCTGAGAAGCACAGTGGCATTTTTGTGTTGATGTGTATAAGTGCTATTTCCCATATGGTTGTCTTAATAAAATTCCTAATCCCTTCTTAACAAACTGACTTGAGAGAACTAACAAGTGCTTACTCCAAAGTGTATAGAGAAAGGGGAGGAGCTTGGGGTCTCCAAGCATAAATGGGAGGGAGAGCAGTCTCACTTTTAAAAGGGTAAGTGTGAAGTATGTACTTCTGTTTTCTGAATGAGGTCACAATTTAAGTTGTGGAGATGTTTTCCCTGTGATAATTGATCTTTCTCTCAGCTGTAATTGTGCATCAAGACTTCTTAAGTGTTTCATTTGGTTGGCTCTAGGAATGGCTTTAGACCAAATCAAAGCCTAAGGACTAGGCTTTGCTGGTCTCCTTGAAATATTCATGTGTCCTTGTGCATGTACTTTATCACAGAAAAACTTTTATACAAACACTGATATAACTGCATCTGAAAGAAAAAAAAAATTACCCCAGGACATCCAGATGGCAAAGTGAAATAAGCAAGAACATTGGAGTCAGAATCTGACCCTGCACTTAATATTGGGTTATTAAGTATGAAATATCTGGTTTCCTTAAGTACTAAGTTTGACAGTTGATATCTCTGACATTTCACTTGCTATACTTCTTATTTTATTTTTATTTTGAAGGTACTATTATAACTTAGTAAACTTGAGCAAAATATTTCCCGTTTCATATTATTTATCCATGAAATGAAACTGGAAGATTGCTGTAGCACAATGCCCAGAGTAAAGGCTCAAGTAAGATCTCAATAAATGGATGTTGTTGCTCACATTTCCTTTAAGTTGTGGTCCATGGACATGTATATGTTTTACCATTTGTAATCATTTGTAGACAGAATTTCTCTTCTACTTTTTTCCAAACTTAACATTTAATCCCCATTTATTAGCTGTATGTCCAGGGACAAATTATTTGACCTCTGTGTCCTAGTTTTCTCATCAGTAAAATGTATTGGTAGCATCTGGGTTACTAGTATTCAGATAAAGTAAAAGACGCCAATTCAATTTGAATTTCAAATAAAAATGGACAATATTATATGGCATATACTTATACAAAGTAATTATCTGCTCTTTATTTTGACATTCAAATTGAACTTGGCAGCCTATATTGTAATTTGATAAAGCTGGCAATTCCATACTAGTACCTATCTCATAATGCATAAGAATGTTTACCATAGTGTCTGGCATGTAGTAAGTGCTCAAAAAATATTAGCCAATTTTATTATTATTATTATAATTTTCTCATGATGAATAATAATTATGTAATTATTGTTATTATTTTGTTGTTGTTATGACTGTATTCTAAAGTTTTGAAATTACATTACATTTTCTTTTCTTTCTTTTTTTTTTTTTTTTTTGAGACAGAGTATCAAGCTGTCACCCTGGGTAGAGTGCTGTAGCATCACAGCTCACAGCAACCTCCAACTCTTGGGCTTAAGTGATTATGCCTCAGCCTACCAAATAGCTGGGACTACAGGTACCCACTGCAACACCTGGCTTTTTTTTTTTTTTTTTTTTTTTTTTGTTGTTGTTGTTGTAGTTGTCATTGTTGTTTGGCAGGCCCGGGCTGGTTTTGAACCTGCCAGCTCTGGTGTATATGGCTGGCACCCTAACCACTGAGCTACAGGCGCTGAACCAGAATGAGAACCTTTTTTACTTAACCATTATTTTTAGACAATTCTAGAAAACTTTTTATCAGTATACTCAGAAATATTATGTTATATTCATAGTCCCTTAATTCCTTTTGGGAAATATTTTTAACAATGAATTATTAACAGTGAGCCCTAAGTGCTTTCTAGTTGATCTATGTCTCTTAGCCTGGCTACATGTCACCCTTTAATCTGCTAGCAAAAGGTTGCTAATTTAACAAACAGGGTATAAGTAGCTACCTTGTGGTTGTTTCAATTTGTGATTTTTTATTCATAAGATTGAACACTTTTGATATTTTAAACCTACTTACATTTTCTCTTGTGTGAATTTTCTGGATCCTCTACCACGTTCTCTATCACGTGCCAGTTAATTTTCTGAGAATCTTAATGTTTTTCCTACCAATTTTCACTAGTTAGAATGTAAACATTCACTCATAGAAGGGGGACTGAACAGTGAATAAACTCATGTTGGCTGATTATATGGATCTCTTTAGATGTTTTCTTTCCCACCTCACCCACCCCACCCTACCCTTATGTAGCCTTCACTTGGCCACAATGATGTTATCAATCTTTTATAATTATAATTAAGTTAAATTCAAAAAACATTTATTGAGTGCCCCTTAGGTGTCATGTGGTTAGGCATCAGTAATTCAATGATACATTAGACATGCTTACTGCTCCTATGGAGTTGAGATAAAACAATAATTGCAATTAATAAAATAAAGTCAGGAAGGCAGATATGTACTAGATACAGTGCAGAAAAAGAGAAGAGAAGTAATTAGCTGACTTGAGTGGATCTACAATGGCTTTCTACAGAAATCTCTTCTTGGGTGGAGCACTTTGCCTGAAACTTGTGGATGGGAAGGGCATTTTGGGATTTTACAAAGACCCTAAGGTAGGAGAGAATGAATCCTTGGTAATAGTAAGCAGAATGTGTTGGGAAAGTCAAAAAACGTGTCTGCTCTAGTAAACAGTAGTGGGATCATGGAAGTCCTTGTATGTCATTGCTGAGCTCCCACTCAGGACTGGGGTAGGCACTATGATGCAGAAATATTGAAAGAAGTACAATTTATGTGATGAGTCCAAAAGACACTTTCTCAGAAAGTGTACCAGAAGATCTCAGATCTGTGAGTGCAGCGTCTCATGGTTCTTCATGGGAAATATGCTCAAGTTGGTGGCAATGATGCTCTTTCTGTCCAAGGTGAGGCCCTGACAGATTGGAATCACTGAATAGAAGATCACCCAATTTAGATTACCTAGTCATGTCACCCTGAAACTCAACTATAATTACCTCATATCATTGTAAAAACAGCCTTTGGCAAGTTTAGTCATCTGGTTCAAACATCTGGGTTCCAGATATAATTTCTGACTATGCCAACAGTGACATCTTGCTTCCGTGCCTGGTTATTTAATAAAGAAAAAGCAATGTGTTCAGTTGCATTGCAGCCATCCAGTTTGTGGATGTGCACAGTATGTTTTCTCTGATGTTATAGGGCCCAGGGGGAATAAACATGGCAGACTTGCCCAGTGTTCACCAAGCCATGCTGCAGAGATGGTTCTTTATTCTGTGAGAGGGGCTGCTAAGTAGCAGGTACAATTCTTTAAAATAATTGAATTGAATGTGCGTAGGTGGGTCACATGCTATTACTTTTCATATCTTCCCCTACACTTCCACTCCATACATATGCACGTTGCTTATTACATTTGGAGGATATGCCTGGCCATTGAAGACATTTCAGTTTATATTAGCTCTAACACTGCAGAACCATTGCAGGATTTAAAGCCGACACTTCAGGTGAGCAGATTTATCTTTTAATTATATCAACCTGGAGACAGGATGAAGGTTGTTTGGAAAAGTTATAGTTGGGGATGCCATTTATTTACTCATCATGTTTGTTTATTGGGCATCTACTGTGGGCCAGGCACTGTTCTAGGTCTGTGCAATACCTAAATGTCTAGATACATTATGTACAGTATTGTACATATAGCAGGGAATCAATCAAAGAATAAGCTTGCCATCATGTTGTTGAGTAAAAAACAATAATACATATATAATTTAATTAATTATATAATAAGATATTAGATATTGATAAGTGCTAAGGAGAAAAATTAACCAGGGAAAGAATGGGATACTTATAATAAGATGTTAGCTATTAATAAGTGCTAAGGAGAAAAATTAACCAGGGAAAGAGACGAAGGCATGGAGACTAAAATGGCATTGCTGAGTTGATGTATGGGTAAGGTTCAGAAGGGGATGCAGGAGCAAGGCATTGAGGGGAAGAACATTCCAGACAGAGGAACCGCAGGCATAAAGTTGTGAGGCAGGAGAATGCCTGGCATATTCAGATATTATCCAAGGGCCAGTAGGACTGTAGTGAAATTGGCAAGGAGGAGAGATAGTAGGTGAGGACAGCCAGGTAATGGCAGCCTGATTGTAGAGCCCTATAAGCCATGTATAAAAAAGGTGCCTGAGCAATAGTTAGACCCCATCTCTACCAAAAATAGAAAAACTAGCCGGGAGTGGTGGTTCACTTCTGTGGTCCCAGCTACTTGGGAGACTGAAGCAAGAGGATTGCTCAAGCCCAAGAGTTTGAGGTGCTGTGAGCTGTGACTCCATGGCACTCTACCCAGGGCAACAGAGTAAGACTCTGTCTAAAAAATAAAAAATAAAAATAAATAACAATGTAGGAGAGAAGTTGTGATGGTTTGGACCAGAGTGATAGCAGTAAAAGTAGGAAAAAGTGGTCAGATTCTGAGCAGCTTGAAGGTACAGCCTATGGGATTAACTAAGGGATGACTGAAGACTGTGTGACAGAGGAATAAAGAATAAGTCTAAGATTTGGGCCTGAGAAGCCAGGACATGAAGATTATCAGAGAAGTAAGTTTGATGGGAATGGTTAGGAGCTCAGTTTTGGATGTATTAAGTTGGAAATTCTTCTTAGTGAGCACAGTAGAGATACAGACTTGGAAGTTGGATATATGAGCCTGGAATTGGGAAAGATGACTGGACTGGGAGTTGTGGGCATATCAATGATACTTAAAATGAGTCTGGCTGATATCATCTAGGGTGGCATTGAGAAGGGAAGAGGACCAGTACTGAGTTTCAGAACTCTTCAACAATAAGAGACTGAGAAGGACCCTAGGAACCACCAAGGAGGAATAATGAAGAGGGATGGGAAAAGAAGGAGAAAATCCAAGCAAGAGTGTACACCTGGAAGCTGAGAAGAAGAAAGTGTAGCAAAGAGGAGGGAATAAACAGCTGTGTTAGTGGGACTGTTACATCAAGATGAAGGACAGAGAACTAATCACCGCCGGTAGTAATAAGGGGTCACTGGAAGTGATGTTGTCAAGCAGTTTTGGTAGAGAGCCGAGGGAGACTGTGAGGTTAGACAATTCTTTCAAGTTTTTCTGCTGCTAAGGGCAGAAAAATGGGGAAGTAGTTCGCTGGTGACAGAAGTGAGATCAAGGATTGTTTTCTTTTCTTTCTTTTTCTTTTCTTTTCTTTTCTTTTTTCTTTTTTTTTTTTAAAGTCTGAACAGTTAACAGCAGTAAGGTGATGGGAATGAGATAGTATAGAACAAAAATTAAAGATGTAGGATAAAGAGGGAAGGATTACCAGAGTGATATCCTTGGGTGGGAAGCTGGATATACTTCCCAGGAGTTCAAGAAAGGGTCTGGACCACAGATATACATTTAAGCACAGTAGGCACATTGATAGTATATAAAATAAAGATACTAGAGGAACTGTCTTAGATCATTTGAACTGCTATAATAAAATTACTATAAACAGGGTGGCTTATAAACAAACAGCAAACATTTATTTCTCACAGTTCTGGAGACTGGGAAGTCCAAGATCAAGGTGCTGGCAGATGAGGTGTCACGTGAGAGCCGGTTCTTCAGAGACAGCTCCTTCTCTCTGCATTCTTTCCTGGAGAATGGGCCCAACAAGCTCCCATGGGCCTCTTTCATAAGGTCACTAATCCCACTTATGGAGGCACTCTTCTCATAATCTAATCACCTCTGCAAAGCCTCCACCTCTTATTACTATCACACTGGGCGTTAGGATTCAACACATGAATTTGGGGGAGGATGCAAACATTCAGACTTCTGCACTTACTTAGGGGTGAAGGAAGGTAGAAAAGAAGCCAAATAACTGGTTAGAGGGAAGAGGGATGAGGAGGAATCATAAGGAGACTGAGAAGGACAACAGGGAAGTGGGAAAAGGATCAAGAGTGGGGTGGACTAGAAGTGAAGAAATCCCTGGGAGAAAGGGATTTTCCCCTCTGTGTGAAAGGAAGCTGGTAGATCAAATAAGATGAGAACCAAGAAGTGACCCTTGCACTGAGCAGGATGGAAGGTCCTTGAAGTATGTGATTTTGGAGGAGTGGTGGGTGAGTGGGGTTGGTGAGAGCTGGACTAAAGAATGAGAAGAGAGAAGTTGAGAAAAATAATATAAGCAACTTTTTGAATTATGTTGTAAAGGTAAATAAGAGGAGAAAATTATTCAAAAGATGGCTTTTGTAACAAGAGAAAGTAACTGGAGGTTTGTATGCTGGAGAGAAGGAAAACAATGATACAGAGGATTGAACTCCTGGAATGCTGGGCTGAGTAGGTGGGGTTTCAACTCTTCATTCATAATCAAGGATTCAAGATAGAATATGTACATAGCACTTTTTCTAGGATGAGTTTACAAACTTAATTGTCAGATCTCATATATGGGCAGAGGTAGGCAGCTGTGGTTTGGGGATCTTATAGATATTTGTCTTCTGATTGCTCTTACATTGTAGGTGAAGGTCAGCAGCTGAGAGTGAGGATTGGGAGAAGGTGATAGAGGTTGGAAAACAGGAGAGTTACAAATGTTTGTTTAGGAGAGTCAAAGAGTAAATGGATTAGGGAAGGAAATGTGACTGTTACACAATATTAACGGCTTGCTGAAAGTTGATGTTTGTGAATTTAATGTGACTTCTTTTTTTTTAATTTATTTATTTTTTATTGTTAAATCATAGCTGTGTACATTGGTGCAATCACCTGTACCCATTCTAAGATGCACCATAGACGTGGCCCCACCAATTATTCTCCCTCCACCAAAACCTCCCTCCTCCATTCCCCTTCCTTGGCCCTTTCCCCATAGTCTTGTGCTATAGTTGGGTTATAGCCTTCATGTGAGAGCTATAATTTAGCTTCATAGTAGGGCTGTGTACATTGGATACTTTTTCTTCCATTCCTGAGATACTTTCCTAAGAAGAATATGTTCCAGCTCCATCCATGTAAACATGAAAGAGGTAAAGTCTCCATCTTTCTTTAAGGCTGCATAGTATTCCATGGTATACATGTAGCACAATTTGCTAGTCGATTCGTGGGTCGATGGGTACTTGGGCTTCTTCCATGACTTAGCAATTATGAATTGGCCTGCAATAAACATTCTGGTACAGATGTCTTTGTTATATTGTGACTTTTGGTCTTCTGCGTATAAACCTAGTAAAGGAATTATAGGATCGAATGGCAGGTCTATTTTTAGGTCTCTAAGTATTCTCCAAACATCCTTCCAGGAGGAATGTATTAGTGGGCATTCCCACCAGCAGTATAGAAGTGTGCCCTTTCCTCCACATCCACGCCAACATTTCTGGTTTTGGGATTTTGTTATGTGGGCTACTCTTACTGGGGTTAGGTGATATCTCAAAGTAGTTTTGATTTGCATTTCT
>CAUYPK010091294.1:0-47553 GCA_963574355.1 Loris lydekkerianus
GTGAAAGCCATAAATTAGTTTCATAGTAGGGCTGAGTACATTGGATACTTTTCTTCCATTCTTGAGATACTTTACTAAGAAGAATATGTTCCAGCTCCATCCATGTAAACATGAAAGAGGTAAAGTCTCCATCTTTCTTTATGGCTGCATAATATTCCATGGTGTACATATACAACAATTTATTAATCCATTCATGGGTCGATGGGCACTTGGGCTTCTTCCATGATTTAGCAATTATGAATTGGGCTGCAATAAACAATCTGGTACAAATATCTTTGTTATAATGTGATTTTTGGTCTTTCTGGGTATATACCTAGTAAAGGAATTGTAGGATCAAATGGCAGGTCTATTTTTAGATCTCTAAGTGTTCTCCAAACATCCTTCAAAAAGGAACATATTAGTTTCCATTCCCACCAGCAGTGCAGAAGTGTTCCCTTTTCCCCACATTCATGCCAACATCTCTGGTCTTGGGATTTTGTTATTTGGGCTAATCTTACTGGAGTTAGATGGTATCTCAAGGTAGTTTTGATTTGCATTTCTCTGATGATTAAAGATTTTAAGCATTTTTTTCATATGTCTGTAGGCCGTGCACCTGTCTTCTTCAGAGAAGTTTCTCTTCAAGTTTCTTGCCCAGCCTGCAATGGGATCACTTGTTCTTCTCTTGCTTATATGTTTGGGTTCTCTGTGGATTCTGTTTATTAAACCTTTGTCAGAGACATAACCTGAAAATATCTTCTCCCATTCTGAGGGCTGTCTGCTTGCTTTACTTACTGTGTTCTTGGCAGTCCAGAAGCTTTTTAGTTTGATCAGGTCTCAGTAGTGTATTTTTGAAGCTGCTTCAATTGTCCTGTGGGTCCTTCTCATAAAATACTCAACCAGACCGATTTCTTCAAGAGTTTTCCCTACACTCTCTTCTAGTATTTTTATTGTCTCATGTCATAAGTTTAAATCTTTAATCCAGTGAGAGTCTATATTAGTTAATGGTGAAAGGTGTGGGTCAAATTTCAGTCTTCTACAGGGTGCCAGCCAGTTCACGCAGCACCATTTGTTAAATAGGGAATCTTTTCCCCACTGAGTGTTTTTAATTGGCTTGTCAAAGATCAGATAATTGTAAGTAGCTGGATTCATCTCTTGTTTGTCTATTCCGTTTCAGACATCTACCTCTTTGTTTTTGTGCCAGTACCACAAAAATAGTTTTGATCACTATCGATTTATAATATAGTCTGAGGTCTGGTAATGTAATTCCTCCTGCTTTGTTTTTATTTCTGAGTAATGTCTTGGCTATTCAAGGTTTTTTTGATTCCTTATAAAGCTAAGTATTATTTTTTCAAGATCTTTAAAATATGACAGTGGGGCTTTAATAGGGATTGCATTAAAATTGCATATTGCTTTGGGTAGTATGGACATTTTAACAATGTTGATTGTTCCCAACCATGAGCATGGTATGTTTTTCTATTTGTGAACATTTTCAGCTTTCTTTTCTTAGAGTTTCATAGTCCTCTTTATAGAGACCATTCACATCTTTTGTTAGATAAACTCCCAAATATTTCATCTTCTTTGGCACTACTGTGAACAGAATAGAATCCTTAACTGTTTTTTTAGCTTGATTATTGTTGGTATATATAAAGGCTACCTACTTATGAATGTTGATTTTGTAACATGAGACACTGCTGTATTCCTTGATCACTTCTAAGAGTTTTTTAGTAGAATCCCTGGTGTTTTCCAGATATACAATCATATCATCTGAGAAGAGAGAAAGTTTGATCTCTTCTGACCCTATATGGATACCCTTGATCACCTTTTCTTCCCTTATTACGTTGGCTAAAACTTCCATTACAATGTTAAAGAGCAATTGAGACAATGGGCAGCCTTGTCTGATTCCTGATCTGAGTGGAAATGATTTCAATTTAACTCCATTTAATATAATATTGGCTGTGGGTTTGCTGTAGATGGCCTCTATCAGTTTAAGAAATATCCCTTCTATACCAATTGTCTTAAGTGGTCTGATCATGAAGGGATGCTGGATATTATCAAAAAGCTTTTTCTGCATCAATTGAGGGAATCATATGGTCTTTGTTTTTTTATTTTTTTATGTGCTAAATTATATTTACAGATATACATATATTAAACCAGCCTCGAGACCCCAGGATAAAACCCACTTGGCCATGGTGTATAATTTGTTTGATGTGTTGCTGGATTCTATTTGTTAGGATCTTGTTCAACATCTATGCATCTATATTCATTAGTGATATTGGTCTGTAATTTTCTTTTCTTGTTGGGTCTTTTCCTGGCTTGGGGATCAGGGTGATGTTTGCTTCTCATTAATGTTTCTATTGGCTCTCTCTTCTAACACTAATTCCAGCTCTAGAAACTATTTGCTGTAAAGTAGATTTGTAAGAAGAATGAGAAAGTCTTGTAGGACTTATTTGAACTAGACACAGAGATCTTCCTAAATACTTTTTCTGTTTGAAATAAGAGATTATTTTAGTCAAAATTTAGAAGTGTATGGAAATAACATTTTGGTCACAACATTAAAATTATGTTTACTGGGACGTGAATAAATAGTTCCAAGTTTCCTAAAGAACTGGTTCTCAGTACTGCATTGACTCAATAATTTAAAAGAACATGTGTTTGCATGTAGATAGAACTTTTTACAGTTTAATATTTTGGCATAACTTGTCATTTTTAGTATTTCTCTTTAGACCTAGCATCCCCCAAAACTGCATTTAAATTGGTTTAGACATTGGGTGGTAACAAATTCTATTTATGCTTCAGATTGTGTCCAGAAACTTATATCAAACATAACTTGCCAAGAAAGAACTCTTGCAAAAGATACTGCTGATATTATTTCCTGCTGTAAACAGAAGAATATTAATTTTAATAGGTAGAATCTGTCTAGACTAGATGGATTGCCTAAACCTACCACTTAATAAAGATGAATGAAGTGATCCATTTAAAATAACCAAACTCATGTTATGTGGAAACTATGAAGACAGTTTCAAGGCATGCTGACATTGAAATATTAACTAGAGTATCATTGATTGCTGGCACTTCCTTCCAGTTCTCTTCTTATATTCAGACAGATAGGTGTTCTCCACTCCTGCCCATAGAAGAAGAGCTGCAGCAGTAAGCAGGGAACTCAAGAGCTCAGAGAAAATGTCATGAACAGCAGATCTTCAACTCTATGTTCTCCCTTGCTACAGATTAGGAAAAAATAATCTTCCTAGTTCTAGGGGATAGGAGAGAGTCAGAAGTATGGCAATGAGGTGCTGTTGGGTCTCCAGAGAGGGATGCTGCCATGTTCTCTTTGTCCTACTCATCTTCAGTACAAAGGGTTTACATGATCCCCCAAGGAGGTGGTGAGACCCCAAAGTACTCAAGATTGTAGAGGCATCTAAGCAGATGTGGCCCTAGAGAACAAACTCAGGGTGGCCATGGCCATGAGTGAAGCATAAGCAGCTGAAAAACTTCCCAAGGGGGCCCTGGAGGATATGCAATGTTGTTGCATCCCCAGGGATGGCCTTGAAATAATAGAGAAGGACAGAGCTAGGGAACCTTGTGTCAAACCTGGGGGATAAGTCAGCTGTCACCTTGGATGGTTCTCCAAGTCTAGAAAAGACAACAAGCTTGGATGGCCCTCCAAGGAGTAGAAACAGTGACAGAATGTGGCAGATACTTAGAAGAGCCAGGTGGGTAGAAAACGAGTTTCTTCTCTTCAGTCTACTGAAGAGCACAACATAGTCCTCTAAGCATTTAAACATAGATCTGGAGAAAAAGTAGAGATGGAGAGATCAACTTGGATTGTCTGAGATTAAATTTTCCCAATCTAAAGGAATGAGTTCTTCAAACAGAATGAAATCATTCTTTTTTTAGTAAAAAAAGAAGTTGTTATAGCTCACTTGAGTTTGTGACCTGAAATTCTTAAGAATATATTTTGAGTCTTCTGAAATCAGCCCATAGTTCTTCCTTATAAAGATGCTTAGTATAACTTTTTCTGGGGCTCAGGAAGTAGTGTTGGTTAAGTCTGGATCCTGTCCAAAGTGCCCTGGGCTGTTCCCATCACACATGAGATGGCCATCTCCAGCTATGTATGAGCTTGTGTGATGACATCTTAGTAAATATATCCCAATGTATGTACTCAGAGTACATCATCTAAGCACTGAAACTTTGCCAACTGATTTCAATGGAAGGCTTTGCTTTCATCCAATATTCTATGCAAAACCCTGATGCTGGCTGTGTTTCCTCACTGCATTTCTCTCTGATCTCAAACTCTGTGTCTGCCAGCAACTTCATTCAGGCTCTTTGTGAGAACCAGTTCTTGTTCATGCTGGCAGCTGTGTTTTCTCTGTAGGATCATCAGTCTTCTACAGGCTGTGGTGATAGAACAGAGTTTTAAACTCTTTTGGCAGAAAAAGTAACTTCCTGCTTGGAAAGAAAGATGAAAGTGAACCCCAGTCTGTGCAGAAACATGGACACCATGACACTTCCTACACAGCAGTGTTCAGTAAGCCCCCCTCTCCGCAGTGATTCAGAACTTAGCTCCCTCAGCCCTTCTTGACCTCAGCTATATAAGCTACATCCACCTCTCAGCTGATGTCATGTCAACTCAAGTAAAGACTACTTGGGTACTTGGCTTCCTATCCTTGAAAGTTCAGATTAGGTACTGCATTTCCCACTGTTATCCACACAGGTTTTAATATAGGACATCCTCAGTAATTGAAATGCGTACATCAAAATTACAAAATAATAACCATAAAAATCTCAAGTGCAAATCATGCCCTGCAGCTGTATTATGGGAAAATGTGGTACGTTATACTCACTGATTACTGTTATACTCCTGATTCTTTTCTGTTGGCTTGACTTTAAGTCATGACATGTTATAGAGGCATTTCAAAGTTTGTTGCTTCTTGTCACCACATGTTAAAAAGAGCCCATGGAAGATCTTCAGGATGGTTTGTATGGTGAAAGGAAACCAAACTTGTAGCTGTGGAAAGAATCCTAGGGAGAAATGCTAGAGTCATTCACCATACTACAGTCATTCACATAATCCTTTCTTTCTCATTTCTTATATGTCTACTACTCAAGTGCTTTGAGAGTTACCACTAGATATTTTCAGGGCATTATCCCATTTCTCTGTCTCTCCATTGCCCTAAGTTGCCACAGTGCCTGGAAAATAGGAAGAATTCAATAGGTGTTTGGAAATGTAATTGAATTGGAGAAAGTACTCTTGGTAGATGCTGTGTCTTCCCCTGATCCTGATGACTCAGTGGATAGTCTGGACCTTCCTTCTCCCTCCTTTCTGGTGGCTCCTGGTGTTCCTTGGCTCTGGAAGTATTAGTTAAGTCCCTGCCCATGTCTTCATATGGCCATTCAGCCTGCATCACTGTGCATTAAATTGTCCTCCACCATCCCCTGATAAGGACACTTATCATTGAATTTAGGGCCTACCCTCAATCTAGGAGGGTCTCATCTAGAGATGTTTAATTGCAAAAAACCTTTACCATGGGTTCCAAGGCTGTATGATTTAGACATGTCTTCTTGGGAGCCAGGATTCAACCCACTATAGCACCCAAAACAAGTGTTTTATTTGCTCTTTCTTACTCTTGGCCCCACCTCAAAGCTGTGTGTCCCCCCCAGACTCTAAATCCCTACTAGAGGGCCTTAAAATAGCTGGTTCTTTTAGGTGGTATAGATGGGACAATGTCAAACACTGAGCAGCACACATGAAAAAAGTGGTGGCTTTCTATAACTTTTCCCACCCTCACAAAGAAAGTACAGCAAAGAGAGAAGGGTAGTATCTTTCTACCATGGAGTTTTTCTTAAGGGTCTTAAAAATCAGTAGTAGAGAAGTTACCAAACTTCTGTCATTACAATAACATACCTTTTAGTTTTTACATAATTTCATTTGTCACTCAACTTGTTTCCTTTCAGTATTTGCCATATATACACTCACATACACATATATGCATATTGTACACACTATAGATGTGTGTATACACACATAACTATTGATTTTTTTAAAAACACCACAGCTGCATGGCTGTTATAAACATGCTCTGGAATTCTTAGAGCATGATCTTTTTCCTATGATTGTGGGAAAGAGTGAGCTACTTTAAAAATGTACATATGCACACACTTCTTGAAGCCATATGGAGATTTTATTCATGCAAATAGAGGCTTGGTTTTCTCCCAATTTTCTGCAGGGCTCTCCTCAACATCAGGAAGATTTTAGCCCCTCCCTGGGACCTGGTAGAATTATCCTCTGCCTAAGACCCTCCCCACCACCTGCCTTGGCTCTTAGCTACTCGCTGATTACCGTCATAGTGGTGTCAAGATGCAAGAAAATGTGAATGAGGACCATGATCAGTTCTATTGAGCTACATGCAGTTTTTTAAACCTAACTTACAAGTCCGAATGAAGCTATATGTGAACACAAAAATGCAATTTCCAATGAATCTGAAAGGGAATTTCTACAATATTAGACAAGCAACATTATCTCAAAAAAAGTGTGCAATCTTCTATGTTTGGATAAATGTCTCATATTTAATATGTTTAAAAATTGGCGTCATGTGAGCAAATTATTTGCCAATTGCTTAACAGAGTGAAGAACCCGACACCATATGGAGGTTATTTATGAACCACAACCACTTCCACACTGTTGATCACGTGTAAGATAAACAATGTAACCAAAGTGAATTATTACTTTTTCATCATTTCCTTGGTCGATTGCACTTAATGTTTAAATTGAGAGAAGAAGCGTTTGAGACATTCTATTATGCACGTATTACTATTTATTAGTTCAGGATAAATTACTTGTGTTGACTATGTTTTAACTTGAACACACAATTTGCCTTCCTTTTCCTAAGATATAACTGGTATTTCATAGAGGAAAAGATGAACTATCACAATACAAAGTACTAGCAACTTTTACTCATACAATGCAAGTCTTGGAGAACTCCTCATGAGGGAAGTGTTTGTCCAATACAGTGTAGGAAAGGATGCAGAGAAGGACGGCAGTTGCAGGAAATGGCAGCTCTACTTTGCCATCCAGATGCCTCTCTCAAACTAAATACTCATGAGTCCTGTGGATGGGAGGATTCTAGTGAAAGTGGAAAGAGTCGTTAGGGTACCACATAACAAGTGCTTGTTACTGAACTTCCTAATTTTTTCAGTCTATTTCTCTTTTCCATTTTCAATACAACATTATAGGCTGAACTTGATTGGTTGAATAGTATCCTACCTGCTCTCTGCTCCTTGTGAACCCCCCAAACTCAACTTCACACACTGCCAGAATTATCACTCCAAGGGGCAAATCTGATTGAAATTTTTCAATAACTCCCTGCAGAATAAAGTCCTAATTTTGTAACGTGACTTATAGGCTTACTGATGCTCTGGCTCGACCTACCTTTCCCGCTGTCTCCTACTCTTGCGGACAGATTGAATAGCCAACAATTTGGCAGTATAGTAGAGACATAATAGTTTGGAAGTGGTGATGAGAAGGAAGAGCCTTCCTCCCTACCCTGAGGCACCCGAAACATAGGAGAATGATCAGCATTTACATAAATGCATCAGGAGAGTTGGTGTGGTAGACAGGAGGTCCAGCAGGGCCGGGACCTCAATCAAATCTGGAGTTTTTCAATAACACATACTCAATCTTTTCATAGATTTGCCCCAAACATTAATGTCATACAAACTTTTTTTGCTTTTCTTAAAGATGTATTTTAAAAAGATAGCAGGTTCTCCTTTGAAGGAACAAAAATTTAATATTGATTGATTAAGCTCCCATAAGTTGCAGATAGTGGTATATGAACAGAGAATTTAAAGATGAATTCAGACATAGCTAGCCCCTTCACTTAAGCAGCTCATGGGATCTTGGTAAGCTTTGAGTCTCCAATGGGAAATTCATTTACTGAAAGAAATGTTGGCTTAATATCTCCTGTCAGTCTCCTACAACCAAAATCCTGGCCAAGAGGAGAGAGAGATAGATGAAAAGAAACATGTTCTGAGAGAAAGTATAATGAATGAGGCCTGGGAAGCAGAGGGCAGCAAGGCTGAGTGTTTTAGGAACATGGGTGAGAAATGGTATGGGGCAGGCAATCCAGGGGGATCCCAGCATGAAGCTGCTTTGCCAGCTTCTACCTCTCTGAGCCCTTCTTCACACAAGTTTCTACTTCAAAGAAAGAGACAGTTTTAAGCATTTGATTGGCCCTACATCTCTGACACTCTCACAATCAGACCCTGTCTCAGTCAGTATGGGACATTATAATAAAAACACCCATAGACTGAGTGACTTGTAAACAACAGAAATTTCCTTATATTTCTGGAGGCTGGAAGTCCAAGATCAGGGTACAAGTATGGTCAGAATCCTGTTTTAGGTTATAGACTGGCAATTTTCTGTGTCCTTCCATGGAAAGGGTGAGGAAGGTCTTGCGGGTCTCTTATGTCAGGATACTAATCCCACTCATGAGGTAGGGGAGGGAGCTCTCATGACCTAATCACTTCCCCAAGGCCCTACCTCCCAACACCATTCATTACCTTGTGTGTTCAGACTCCAACATATGAATTTTGAGGGAACGGAAGTATTCAGACCACAGTTTGATACTCACTGTATCTGCCCTGAGTCTGCAGGAGAGGAGAGACTACTTAAGGCTATCTCTGGAGTTCCTGGATCTCCATGCATGCTCTTAAATGAACATTTTTCCTATATGCAGTATAGTAAAAAGCTGTCAGCTATGGTGGTCAGCTGCTGTGGTCAGCTGCCAACTAATGTCTTATATCAACCCATCCCCACATTCAGTGGCTTATAAAACAGCAATTACTTTTTTTTTTTTGCAGTTTTTGGCCAGGGCTGGGTTTGAACCCACCACCTCCAGCATATGGGGCCGGTGCCCTACCCCTTTGAGCCTCAGGTGCTGCCCAACAGCAATTACTTTTGTCAATCACAGATCTCATGACTGGCTGAAGTGGCTGTGCTTTGGTCTGAAGTTCTGCTGGGCCAGTCATATCTGTACTATTTGTTTCATTCTGAGAACTAAGCTGAAAAACTAGTAGCTGGCATGGGCAGTGTTCAGTAGTGACGGTAGGGGTGTAGAAGTGAGCTGCACTACATGACTTACTTCTTACCCGTCTTAGTCTGTTTCCTATTGCACTAGCAGAATACCACAGACTGGGCAAATTTACAAAGGAATAAAGTTTATTTTAGCTCATGGTTCTGGAGACTGGGAAGTCCAAGAGCAGGGCACTGGCATCTGTGAGGCTTCTGTTCAGGCCTTCTCACTGCCTCGTAGCATTGCAGAAGGATCACTTGGCCAAAGGGCAGGAGTGTGCATGTCAGCTTGTCTTTTCATGTAAAGCCACCAGTCCCATTACAGGGGTCCCACTCTGATGACTTGATCTAATTTTAATCACCTCTTAGAGGCCCCACCTCCAATCAACATACAGATTTGAGGATTAAGTTTTTAATACATGAAATTTGGGGAAACATTCCAATCATAGCAATACTTTTGCTTACTTCACATTTGCTCAGATTCTATTGGCCAAAGCAAGACATGTGACCAAGTCCAAAGTCAATGTGGATGGGAAATAGACTCCATCCCAGTAAGAAGGGGAAGTCAGTGAAGGAATTTGTAGCAATACTTCACTCCATCATACCAGGTAAGGCTGCAACCTTTGCCACAGCCACTAAATCCACCATTGCCCTGCCTGACATAAGCTACCACTACCAATCATCTGAATGACCAGCATGGGACGGTATGCGAAGGGTTACCACTGTCCTATTTACTCCAATGTTAGTCAAGTCCCCATCCAATATTATGAGCAACCAAATCTCAGAAACACTTTTGAGAGTCTGTTTTCTGAAGCTACTCCTGGTACCAATTATACTGTCAAACATAGAAAATAATGTTATACTTGGTATATATTCATAATATTTTATGAGAGATCAAACTGAATATCCAGATTTTATATATCCCAGCTAATGGACAGAACTGATATTTTTAAAGCAACTCATTTAAACTTTCTATGAATCCTACTGCTCAGAAAATGCATTAAAATGCTTGGCTTTATTCCCCTCTCAGGATCTTTGTAGAAAACATTGAAAATCCTCAAGATCGTTAAGAGTTTAAAGACACAAGCTTATCCAAATTCTGCAGATTTAGCACTATGTAAAAAATGTGTTCACAGAAACTGTGAAATGGAATGGATTATAAAAGTACAGTAATGATTGAGAAAACTGGTCCATAAATATTTAGTCATAGTTGAGAGTCACAAATCTCCCAGTAAATGTTATCAGTATATCATCTTTCTGCAAAGAAACAACAGAAGATACTGGGGACTTTGCTGGTGAAGCTGAGTATTTACCAAAGCAACCAAATTTCACCTGATCTGCTCTCACCTAATGTGCACAATGTGAGGGTGTTTAGCACCCTGGGTGAAGAGCTCAAGTACAACTTGAACTTTAACCTTAGAAATGAAAACAATGTGACATACTAATCTGAAATTTAAAAATATTTTTTAAAAAAAGAATTTCTAAGCAAATATATTTTTAGGAAATTCAATTTTTATCTTTCTTTAATTCAAGACGATTTGCACTGATTTCATAAGTGAAACATGACAGATGGACAACATGTAATATCTCACTTTTTTTTAACGTGAACAAAAGCACCAATGAATGAGTTTTTGTTTTTCTTGTTTTTAAGGAATGATCTGGGTAAAGATTCCATGGGTCTTCAAAGATGTTTACTTGGTCTATTTTTTTAAATGGATAACTTTCCTGTAATTATTTTATTAAAGCTTTAGTAAGTGAAAAAAAAAAAAAAAAACAATAAAAGAGATCTGCAAAACCACAAACAAAACCCCTAATTGCCCTTTTAAAAAAGTATAAGAATAAAATCTAGGCTTAAAAAAAATCCTTTGCATTGTCAACCAAATAATTACCACATCTTAGATTTTTAAAAATGCATATAGGTGTAAAATATAAGTACCTCTTAACTGTAAGCTTGAAGAATAAAAGTCCCTGATAAAGACTTTAATATCAAACAACTACCAAGCACAAGTTTTTGTTTCTCACCCAAAGAGATGTGTACCAGAGGTGACAACTGAGATGATTTGCTCATGAAAATCTGATTACCACATTCTGGTGATGAGGATACACCTGTACCTACCTTCAACCCACCATCTGCTCATTCTTATGAATCGGACTCTTTAATGTCTTAAAAACACATACATGCAAATGAAAGGCATTATGTTATCAACTACATGGTGATAAAATTGTTTGCACCTGGAGTTGAAATAGCTCTCCTTCGGAACAGGATTTAGAGGGATTTGAAGCTTGACTTCAATGCTAGCCAGCGCAGACCAGCATGAAGAACCAAAGCTTTCTGCCATATACAATCATGCAACCTGTTACATCTGAGAGGATCTGGGGACTTGTGAATGGTCCTGTTCTATCCTAACTCTACCTTCAGGCCAACACAGAAGCACTACATTACTCAAGAGACGACAGGGCTGGAGCGAGAAAGGAGACTAACTACTCCACCCCAAAACACAACAGATGTTGACATACTGTCTGACAAGACAGCAGGAATACAGACGTAGCTGAGACAATCACACATGATTATTGGCACATTTGCAACTTTCCTTGGGATCTTCTCCTGACAAATATTTCTTAAGAATTAGCTATGAAACTCACAAGGGGGAAGGACTTACATGGCAGGTATACTTGCAATTCAGAACTTACTTTGGACTTCCCTTCAGTAGAATGGCAGAAAACAAATTCTTCTTCCTTAGGGTTAATCTTGGGATGACCTTGTGTTCTGCTTTGGCTGAGACAGTCCTGGCTTATCCCAGTTTCTTTGTAAATACTCCCAAACTGTCCTGATGTCCATATTTGGTCATCCTGGTGAGTCACCTTTCCAATCAGTGGTTGGAACCTTAGATCAGTGGTTCTCAACCCTGCTAATGCCACAACCCTTTAATACAGTTCCTCATGTTGTGGTGACCCCCAACCATAAAATTATTTTTGTCGCTAATTCATAACTGTAATTTTGCTACTGTTATGAATCATAATGTAAATATTAATATCTGATATTCAGGATGTGTTTTCATTGTTACAAAGGGGTCACGACCCAAAGGTTGAGAACCGCTGCCCCTTAGATCATCTCAAAGTTCTAGAAGGTTGGCACACTTTAGTAGGAGGGGGTGGAGGTTTAATCAGCAAGTTGCTCAGATGCTACCTATTACTTTGGCCTGTGTGGGCAACCAGGCCTTGGGCTAGGACTTTCTGCCACCTCTCTCTCATGTTTGGGCAGTGGCATCTTTCCAAATCTGTCCATGACCTGATGGGGAAATGCTTTCATCCCTCTCTGGGGTCTGCTGGTTCCCTAGAGCAATGCCAGGAATTTGGACATTAGTCCACATGGGAGGCAGCTTGATATTCATACTCTTTTACTCTGGGATAGATCTACTGGTACTTCTAATAGACATAATATAGCAAAAGTAATGGGTTGTCACTTCTAATATTAAGTTGCAGAAGATTCTGGCTTCCGTCTTGCCTGCCCTCTCCTGCTCTCTTTCAGTTCACTGATGGAAACCAGTGGAGAGACCCTTGTGCCAGGGAAAGAAACCTCAGTCCAAGACTCCACCAGGAGCTGGATCCTCCCATCAATCGCATAAATGAGCTTGGAAGCAGATTGCCCCCTAGTGAAGACTTGAGATGACTGCAGCCATGGGCAACATCTCATGAGAGGCCCTGAGCAGAGGATTCCCTAAGGCAAATTTAGACCTTCACCTAGAGCCATGAGGTAATAAATCCATATTGGTTTGAGCTGCTAAATTTTGGGGTGATGTGTTATGCGGCAATAAGTGACTAATACAGCTCTCTATGCAGGAACTAGAATAAATCCCTCCTTATAATCACCACGTCTTTTATTTTTTCTACCCTGATGCTTTCACATGAGGGTCTGGCTGACCTGGTGGGACTGCTCTTCCCAGGGTTAATCAGTTCTTAGAGACATGAAACAATTTCCCCCAAGAGTGTACTTGTTAATCAGGAGCAAACACCCCAACCACTCTTTTTTTTTTTTTTTTTTTACACTCTGGGCCACTCTCCACTAAGTGGCCGGGCAACTTAGGGAAGAAGAACTTCTGACCCAGAGCCTGATAAAATTATTCAAACCAGACATCCTAGGCCAGTTTACCCTGCTCCTTATATGTTTTTTGTTTGTTTGTTTGTTTGTTTTTTCATGCATAAACCACAATAAAGGCCGCTGCTCCATTTCCCCTTCCTCTACCTCCCAACTGTCCCTGCTGGCTCCCTGTCTGGCCCCATGGCAGGTTGCATTCCCTCTTGGGGGGAACTATGAGTAACAAACTCTTTCCAATGGCAATCATCTCCTGATCTGTTCCTCTTACTTTATCTCAAATTTTCTATTTACTATATTTTAAAACATTTCTCCTTTCTTCATTCCACCAACCAGGGATCTTTCATGGTTTTGAGGTTTAAAGAGGTTTCACTTCCCTTCCTACTTCTGGTCAAACCCTTTGTCTGAATATCAGACCTCTCCTATTTTTTAACCACTAAATGTCAGAGACCATAGGTCTTTCCAGGTCTTAGTCCTCTCTGTGGATGTGCATTTCTTTTGAATGTAAAATAAATAAAACAGGAAATACTAGGGGGAAAGGCAGAAGAAGTTAATACCACAACATATTCTACCAGAGCTGTGAATTTGCCCACGAGTATGTGGAGCTTCTCCAAAGATAGTCCTGAAAAAGAAGCTCTGAAGAAAGAACAGAATAGGAAATAGACATAAAAAGAATCATTACAAAGCAGGCTGGGCCTAAAGACAGCCTTAAGCATTTAAATGGCAAAGAGGACCATCCAAAGTTCAGTAAATGGATCAAACTGCACAAACAATGAGGGTTTCTACATTTATTTTTAAATTAACTAGTGTCTCCTATGCCCTAGATCTATGAAGAAGCTTGTGACTGTAGTAAATTCTGTCAATAATGTTGACTTCTAAATAACAAAAAGTTTCGGGGGAAAATGGCCTTGGTTATAAAAGTAAAGAAAGACAAAAAGGGCTATTCTAAGTGCATGAGTGTTTTCCCATTTTCACCCTCCCCTTGCAGTAAACTTACATTGAGTAGTTCACTTAATAGAAGCCTTCTTGAAAACCATGGCCCATGTGGTAAGGTTTGTTTTACATGGGTCACTAATGTGGAAGGCTTTGATACCTTATGTTGAAAGTAGAGCAGTCAATTAATTCCATAAGTGTGAACTTGGCATGGTATCCAATTTACCCTTAGGGGAAAACTGCCAGGATCTCAGTGCTGGTTTCTAAATAATATTTAGTTTGCTGACTTGAAGTAAAAGCATGTTGCTTTAATTCATGAAGCACGAACTGAAAATCCTATCTCTTTTCTGTCCTCGTTTCCCTTAAAAGAATCCTAGGCATAACTTGGTTTAAGGATAGGAATTGTACTTTCTTATCCTGTGAAAACAAAACAAAAGGCAGGCTCATTTTGCTCAGGTTCTGCATTAGTCAGTACATTATGGGTTATGCTTCAGTAACAAAAACTCTAAAATCTTAGTGGCCCAAAGCAAAAAACAAGATTGATTTCTCCTCCACACTGTATATATAACAGGGTTTGGCAGTGATTAGAACTACATATAGATCCATTAGTATAATAAAATAAAGGAGGGTTCAAGCTTCACTCCTTTCCATCCCTCCTGGAGGGGAAATTTCAGGGTTATGTGCCTTCTCTCTGTCTCACAGAGCATTGGTAGCTTCCGAGAGCCACTCAGGGCAGTGTGCTGAAATGCATGGACATCGTATACAATCTCCGTTTCTCTTCCTCCACAAGTCTCCACATTGTGCACCTTCTCTTAATCCCGCAATGTCTTGTTGACCCCTAAGAGCTGCCTTTACCTTTTCCTCAGAAGCTAAGTGCAAGCTCCACTTCTCTCCCTCCCTCTGAAAGGAGAAGTCTCAGGACTATATACCTTCTCCAAATTATACAACGTCAGGCAGGCTTCTGAAAGCCCTTCCCTTTGGCTTTGATCTTAGGTGCCTCAAGGTGATCTAACTAATGGCTGCTGCCTTGACCCTCTGAAAGCCTTTCCTTTGGGCTTTCAGGTTCTTAGGTGCCTCAAGCTGTTCTAACTAATGGCCGTTGCCTTGACCCTCTGAATGAGATGAGAGAGGAGTAGATTTCTTAGGCAGCACGCCAAAAGGCTAGGGAATGTCAGATGGACACTTTACTCTTTCACTCAAGGAACAAATTGCAGGCTGAAGGGATCTTCCTCAGTGATGAGTTCTGCCAGCTTGGAGGGGCTCACACAGGTAAAGTGAAACTATTCCTCTTAACCACTTTAAAATAGTTTCTCTTGGTTTTATGCTCATCCAAGATGTACAATTTCTTAATTCTTAAGTTCTGATACAAGTATCGAGAACCAAATACCACTGTTTTTAAAAGTGCTTTTATGAGGATGCCAAAGGCTTAGTCTTCCTGATACCTCTCCATGCACTGGTATAATTTGATGTTCTTTAGCTACACTGTAGTAAAACTTGATTTGAGATATTTTGTGTTTTGGTGGAGCTCTTGTTTTTGACTGAATAAATATTTTCTATAAAATGGAGTAAATTTATAAGGCCTATGATTTGAAGCAACAATATATAATAAAACAGTAAAAATAATTCATACAGAAAATTTGACATTTTCTCTTTAAAAAAATGTTAAGAAAAAATACTTTAAATTGAAGAAGACACTAGTCATGGAAATATTGGGGCTGATTTATATACTTTAATGTGAAGAAAGTAATTGATAATTTCTACTTTTAGCAATTTTTTCTGAATTCCAGATTCCCTAACACCTGAAGGGATTTTTCTAAACCAACAATATTATGACGTACAGAGAAATGTCACTTGAATATGTCAACATTTATATATTAGTCATAAAATGTAATGAAAATGATGTAAATTATATAGAAAAATAAGATTATATGAAAATAAAACAATATTCAGAAAAACTTCAGTATTAAAGAATGCTTAAAAACCGTTTAAGCTGGCTCGGTGCCCATAGCACAGTGGTTACGATGTCAGTCACATACACCTAGGATGGCAAGTTCAAACCCGGCCCAGGCTAGCTAAACAACAATGACAAGAGCAACTAAAAAAATAGCTGGGCCTTGTGGCAGGTACCTGTAGTCCCAGCTACTTGGGTGGCTGAGGCAAGAGAATCACTTAAGCCCAAGAGTTTGAGGTTGCTGTGAGCTGTGACGCCATGGTACTCTACCAAGGGCAGAATAGTAAGACTCTCTAAAAAATAAAAAACTGTTTAAGTTACAGAAAATATCTCCCAGGAACAACTATTCCATTTATGTTATTTTTAATATTTAGGAGATTAATATAAAGAATTTTTCTTTTAATATAATGTACATGGTTATATGTTGCTTTTTTCTTTTTTTAATAATTTTTAAAATTTTGTGATTAGGATTGCATATAGGTCAACTAGCATAATAAAGTTAATTTGTAACTCAATAAATACTTCAAGAAGTTATACTATTAAAAATTATTCAAGCATTCCCTTTTAACTCTCCAAGTATCTCTGTGGGATAAATTAAGTCACATTGTTAGTGGTAATTATAATTTCTTATTACTTTTTATATTTAGTCACCATATACTGTCATCTGGAATTGGTGTAGTACATACATAATTCATAATTGTATCTAAATAAGCTATGAAATTTTATCATTCAAAATGGAAGCTGCTCTTACATCTAAATCCTTTACATATTGCAAATGAAGCAAATGAACTACTAGTGTATTTCATCTCTGTTGAATAAACTACAATTCTTTTCTTCTTCCTACAATTCAACTCTGCCACCTGGACTAACATTCTTCCTCTCAATTGTTTGTTTGAATTTTAGAATATTATGGAGGGACAAATCTTTTGGTTACATGGATTGCTTTTGTACTGCTCAAGTCAAAGTTATAAGTGTGCCTAACACCTGAATGGTACCCATTAAGTCTGATTTGGGCCATCTCCGCCTTCCTCCTTCCCCCTGCTTGATATCTGTTGAGTTTTATTTCCATTTACGCTCAAATGCTGGTTAGTTCTAGTTTAATAGTAAGTATACGTGGTGTTTGTTTTTCCATTCTTGTGATACTTCACTTAGGAAACATGATCTCTAGTTCCATCCAGGTTGTTACAAAAGGTATTAGTTCACCAATTTTTTTTATGGCTGGGTATTCCATGGTATGCATATACCACATAGTATTAATCTGCTCATGAATTTGTGGAAACTTGGGTTGATTTCACATCTTTGTGATTGTGAATTGTGCTGCAATAAACATTTAAGTACACAGGGGTTTTTGTTTTTGTAGTTGTTGACCAGGCCTGGGTTTGAACCCGCCACCTTCAGCACATGGGACCAGTGCCCTACTCCTTTGAGCCACAGGCGCCTCCCTACGCAGGGTTTTGTTTTTCTTAATAAAATGACTTTTTTCCTTTAGATAAACGGCCAGGGTGGATAAATGACCCACAAATAAATGATCACTAGATCAAATGATATGTCTTTTAGTTTTTTGAGGAATCTTTATACTATTTTCCATAGAGGCTGTACTACTCTGCTGTCCCTACAACAGTATATGTAAGTGTTTTTTTCTGTATCCATGCCAGCAAGTGCTGTTTTAGGATTTTTTTGATAAAAGCCATTCTCACTGGGGTTAGGTGATATCTCAATGTGGTTTTGATTTGCATTTCTCTGATAATTAGTAACACTGAGCATTTGTCCGTATGTTTATTGGCCCTCAGTCTATCTTGTTTTTACCTTTCAAGCTCAGAATGCATCACAGTCACCTGTCATGCTTATAAAAATGTCTATTTCCCACCTCCTGGAAATCTCTACTAAATCTCTGGTTGGTCTATCTTGTTATTGTTTTCCCTAAATGGATTCACAATCTCAGGCAAATAGAGCTTCCATTCCTCCCTGTTCACTTACCACTTATTTTCTCTATTAATTGGTAGTGCTCCAAATTAAATTAATCCCTTTGCCAGGAAATGGACGTAGGGCCCTGAACCAGAAAGTGGGCACCTTGATCTTGAATTTCACACACTCCAGAACTGTGAGAAATAAACTTTAGCTATTTATAAGCCATCCAGTCTATGGTATTCTGTTACAAAAGCCTGAACAGTCTAAGACACCTTTTCTGCAGGGATAGTTGTGGGTTTTATAACTGCCCTTCCGTCCCGGTTGAACTTCTATACTGACAGAGTTGGGCATTAGGAATGGCCCCTGGAAGAGCCATAGACTCATTCTGCTCATGCATAAGGTCTAGTAGTTTTCATGAATAAACCCTTCTCGGCTCGTTGCATGCTTTTGATTAAATTCTAGAGTGCTGAAAACTGTTGTTTTGAACATTTTATGCACTTTTAGAGTTACTTTTGAGAAAAAGGATTTCAATTGCCAGAGTCAATTCAAAATGGAACCACTCCCACAGCAGATCTTAAAGCCCATGAACCCTTCAGAACAGTTTATATGCACATACACATACACACACACACACACACACACACCCCCTCAACTCCCTTGGGCATGACTATATATTAATAATACTATTGGTCACCAGTGAAGTATGTGTTTGGAACTAATGTTTCCCCTGATGGTATGGGTGGGCCACACAGAAACAGTCACCTCTTCTCCTCCTTGTGACCACTACAGTCCATTTGCATGATTGCTATAGAAAGTGAGAAGCATTGTCTATCCAGACGTTTAAGTTTTCAGTACCAAATTCAAAGACTCCCATGCCCCCCAACTTCATTATAATTAGTAGCACATTCCAAATGCCTGAGCTAAGGAGAGCCTCCAGCTCACATATGAGTTTAAGGGCACTATAACTGTACCACCCCAAAGTGTAACAAACTCTCTGCTACACTGCTAGAGCTTCCAGGGTGCTTTGAAATGTTTTGCCTCCAAACAATTTCACAGGCTCACACTGAAAACACTCTGAGAAAGCTTCAAGAAAATATGGATAAAGGATTGTTTAGATATGAAACACTCAAATCTTTTTCATGTATTGTCTAAGCTGATCTGATTAGCTCATGAGAATAACCCCAAGCTCTTGCCAGAACATAACAGGTTTTCTACATAGATCTAGTTGGAAAGAGAAAGAAAAACTATATACAGCTGTTCCAAGGCTGGGAAATGCTGTGCAGATCTGACAGCAACTGTTTGCATGCCAAATAGTTCCAGCAATTTCTAATTAAATCCAGATCAGGAGAAATTTTATGATCTGCCTCACATGGTTTCTGTCTGTATCTGGGATGCTTTTTCTCTCTCTTTTTAAAAGCTCCTTCAATGAAGTCTGCCTATTTGCTTAATCTTAAAGGGCTATTTAATCCAGAGGCAAAAATATTGTTTTATTCTTGGAGGCAAGAACACCCAAAGTAGTCAGATGCCAAAGTTCTAAGGACAGGGCATCCCCAACCTTTTAACGCTAATAAATGAGCAATTTGGGGTGGCTGGGGTGAGAGCTGCTCCCTCCCCACAACTCCCCCATAGTATCTCTACTTTAGTAAGTGAATGGCATGCACATTTGTGCCTTTTCAACTTTGGCACAGGACTCCTAGCTCATAATCCTAAATTAACCATAATAATATGGTATGACATTTTACCAAACACTTTCAAGCATATTATCTTATTTATGACTTAAAGCAAACATTATTATTCCCATTTTACAAATTAGAATTAGAACACTGTCTCTCTCAAAGGTTAAGTGATTTCTAAAACATATTAAGGTCGCATAGCTGGTAGCCATCAGATAAGAATTTGCAGCAAACTTTCTAGCTCCAAGGCCATTGCTAATTCCCCTGGCCCACTTCCTCCCTTGCCTCATTGGCTGGACAGGCATACTATGTATAAATCTCTTCCAACGTTCAAATGGTGCCATTTTGCCCAAAGTGTCTGTTTGTTCTGCAGGAAAATTATCCATATTTTTGAATACCTGTATGTAACTCAAATTACATTTTGTCTTTGCTCAGCAGATATATGTAGATGAGCTCTAGGTGAGGCTGACTGATAGGGAGGCTTGAGGCAGATTTGAGTATGCATTAGTAGTAAACCCTAAGTAGCCACGAATATTTCAAAACTAAGTGTTCTTACATTGTACAAGATTCTCATCTAAGGCACAAGTACCAGAAATTGGCCTATAATGTACATTTGCAAAATCCCCAAGGCCAAAGGACAAAAGAATGTAAGCTACATTGCTGTCTGTGAATAAGATTTTCATTAAGGTAAACAAAATAATAACCCATCACCCTTGGACATGTTTATTCAAACTATGAATGCTTGTTTCCATGTGATACACATTCCTAGACTATTGGTAAGTGTGTGAAAGGGCTGTAATGCTTTTGTTCCATTATTAATGAAATCAACCAACATGAAGATGTTTAATGGGACAAAATTGGATGGAAGTACTTGACTACAGCTTATTTGTTTTCTGAGTTTATTACTCAGGATAATTAATGCCAGTTGTTGCAACAGATAAACCTCCAAGTGAGTGACATTATACCAAAAAAAAGTCTATTTCCTCATTCACACTCTGGGTGCATGATCCAGAACTCGAACTGTGCCCACAGGATGTTTTTAAACATCAAGCCTGTAAGTAGCAAACACCAGTTCCAAGAATAAGACCTTGGCCAATTTCATAGTCCCAAGCCCACAGTAAGAGATTTAGGGGAGTTTGATTTCCTGTATTCTATGAAAAGGAAATAGTATGGGTAACACAGGGCATTCTATACAACTGGTCTTTCTCTGCCACCACATCATCCCACAATAACCAAATACTCTATTCTGGAGAAAAATAATAATCTAAGGGGAGAAACTTTGTAACCCTGTGAAGTGAAAGAGTTGTTGACCTTAAAGGAGATTCCCTGATGAAGAGTTACCCTCAGAGCCTCAGAGATTTCTATGTATAAAGACTGGAAAGAGGGAGAAGACAAATGGGAGCCGGGGAGGGGCAGAGGGAGCAAAAATAAAGCTGGGGAAGTCTTAGCTATCCAGACCTGTCATCTGAATTCCATAATCCAATAAAGATTTTCTGCTAAATATCTTTTCATACATATTTGAAGTATTTTTGTTGAACTGACCAAGAGAAGTTTTTGCCATATAATTTGGAAGGCTATCTTGGAATCATAATTGTCTAGGGGATTCTTGATTTCCACAAAAGACTATCCCATCTTCAACAGTGTCCAAAGGCACTGATCCTAGAAACTTTCTCCCTTGTAGTATTAATTCTTTTTTTTTTTTTTTTTTTGCAAAAGAGTGACAGTGGCTATATTCGTGTTCTTATGTCATATGAAGTTTCCCATTTTAAACTGCATATTTTCAAATTGATCAAGAAAAGATATCAATGTGATATCATCTGATTATACTTTCCCCTTGTCCACATAGATGCCTTTCTTTAGTTTCCATGTAGCCATCATTCCATAGACATTAGGATTCATACTCTTAATTGCATTTGTTTTGTTTTGTTTAAGCTTAGAAACCCAAGCTGTACAGGTCAGTTCCAGACCCAATGCAGCCAAAATGTGTTGCCTTGTTAAATTTCTCCTTGCACAATCAGCCTTTGAAACCCGTATTCTGCCCTGTGTTATTCCCAATTTTCATAACAAAAAAATAATGTTACTACTTTTCCAGGACATCTAAGAGTGAAGTATGGGTAAAGCATGGAATGCTGGGTTGCCAGTCAGACAGCGTACTCTGCTTTTCAGGTTGGCTCTCAAATTTTTAAATTTGGATGCATCAGACTCTTTAGAAATATAATACACATTTAGCTTTTGAGATGAATTTAATAAGACCTGTCAGTTATCAACAGCTCTGATCACATGTTTACTACACATATTTCTTTCCGCAAGGGTGGAACAATGTATGTCAACCTAATAAAGGATTTTCATTTATCATAAAGTGCAGCCTACTCCGTGTTGACATAAACAATATCATATTATCTCTCATCTCAAAAATATTTCATATTCTATAGCACATAAGCATGTCAAGAGATAATTTTCTGCCAATATCTGAGAGTTGTACATTTCATGTTCTAAGTAGAATTCATTCTATCTGAAGACAATGTAATGTATCATTGGGAATTTTGAATTTATCACAGACAAAACAAAAATGTTCAATAAATCAGGTAGCTATATCTATTCCCCTGCTTTCCAGAGTACATGGTGTCTTTTTTGGCTTAGAAAATTACACAGTAGAAACCAAAGAACGCTGTTATGTCATTTAACCATTCCTCACACATTTCACATACTTAAAGTTATTGTATATTTTAAAGGAATATCCCTACACAAAATAAAAACACAATTAAATTCAAGTGGAACGTGAAGGGGGAGGAAAAGGAGAGGGGAAGAGGGAGAAGATTGGTGAATTCTTACCAAATGTGCATAGTGTAAGGGTATACAGCACACTCTCTGGGTGAAGGGCTCGACTACAACTTAAACTTTACCTAACAGATGCAAACAATGTAACTAATCCTTTGTACCCTCATATTAATCTGAAATAAAAATAAATAGAGGTTAAGGTTTCCACGTGGAAAAAAAGAAAGAAAACCTTATAAGCTTTAGAAAGGAAATGATGTCCAACTTTCTGTTGTATTTCTTCTCCATGATTATGCAAGTTGATTTAGAATCTATTATGAATTAGCACAACAATATAAATGTTATAGAGCAGGGCAGCAATTTCTAAGCCATTTGTATAGAAGAGTCAATGCTATTAGAAATAGATCTGTGGTCAAAAAAATGGGAGCACTTGGATAAATGAAATTGAACAGATTTATTTTATTGGAATTTGAATTTTCAGAACCCTCAATAAACTAATGCACAACTAGACTCTCCCAGATGTCTGTCAAAATGTTGTATTTCCTACACTCACTTGGCCATCATAAACTTTTTTGGCAGACCTCTCTAACATCTAGAGTCATACTAGTGTTCTATAGAACAAGGTTTGAAAAAGTTGCAGTATACAGCAACTTTATGCAGTGGGACTAAAGCCTCCTCTTGAAGTTTCTAGAAAATACATCCTTGATGTATGTACACAGTATTTACGGAATTCAGCAGCTAAGTGGAAAAAAATATTAGTTCAACATGGAAGAGCTGTGTATGTTGGGTTACTACAATGCGACACCAGTGCTACTTATTTAAAAGTAATTATCTAATAAAGAAAATAATCTAATTAAGGCAAAAGGCAAACTTAAATAAAATAAAATAGTTATATATGACCTAAAATATATATCTTAGACACATCTCCCAATCACTTATTTTTACATATAATTATGGAGTCCACTTTATAAGCAAGACATTGGACTGATTATTCAGGACACAGCAGTGAGTAGAAACCACACCCAGAGTTTCCAATTGCACAAAGGTTTTGGAGATTCTTGGGAAGTGTTATCTAGGCATTATTTATATCTTTACTCCTGGCAATATATGTCATCGGTCTTATCACAGTTATATCATAAAGTTACCACAATAGAGTGGCAATTATAATTACCAACCATAGGAGAAATGTGTTAAAACTGAACATTTCCTTCTAATGGGTTACAGATGTAATTCAAAAGAAGATAATTAAATGTTTTCTTCTGAATTATTTTTAAAATATATGAAGGGTTCTACTACAACTTGAACTTTACCTTGGAAATGAGAACAATGTCACCTAAAAATTCATACCCTCATATTGATTTGAAATAAATAAAATAAAATAAAATAAAATATACATATGGTACTCTCTAAGCAATTGTTGTAATTAGAGCCAAAAATGACATTTTTATCTTATGTTTCTGTTACATGTACAAAACAACTTTCTGCAGGTTTCCTTTCGATACCTACCATCCAAGAAGCCATGAGCCTATTATGTTTAGGAAATGTCACAATATCCCCCCACACCATAAGGGAACTGCAATACTATACTATCTCTAGGCAAGGTCATACATTTTCCAAACAAAACATGAGCTAATCTAAAAGTTTTCTTTTTTTCCCCAGTATGTAAACTTTCCATTTTTTCTATGCTTGCCAGGTTAAAGATTGGGCCAAGGAGACTATAACTAGTAGAATGCAACTTACTTTTGTAACATAGGAAACTGCCATACTTTTCATCAGGTCTAAGGTCAGGGGCTAGGTGGGAAAGGTGATGAAATTAAGAGTGAATGTTCTTTGTTTTTCTTTTCAATTTAAATCTATTTCTTTTTCCCATTCTCCCCCTTGACGCTTTCATGTAGGTAACAGAAGGAATGTGAAGAATGGCCATAGTAATGGAGGAAGAGCCCGGTTGTATTTGGAGCGTGCAGGGAAAGAGCACAGACCAATGTCCAGGTGCACACGTGTCAGGACAAAGTGGAGACTGGAAGGAAAGCACCTTTAGGATATTGAAGGGGATATTTTTGGCTTTCTTATTGCTACTGAAATCTTTATTTACAGCAACCAATAAACCTACCTTTAAAGCAGCAGATAAGTCAGATAGTTCATAGTCTATTTCTGACCATGTGCCCCATCTGTTTCCCTTACTGGTTCAGTGACTCGATGCTTTCTCGACAAATCTGATTACAATAGCTGCTTCCTGCTCTATGGTCTTTGCCATCTCCAGTGCGGTGTTCTCTCTTTTCAAGGTAGAGGCTACGATCCAGTGATCCATGGGCCAAGTCTAACATGCAGGTGGGTTTTTGTTTGGCTTAGATTTTTACTCTCTTAAATAATCATCAAAAGAAAAATCAAGATATTTCACATAAAATCCTAACTTCTGGCTTCATCTGAAGAATTGAAATGTCTCATAGTTCTGGCCTCAATATTCCCACAAGGTATAGCCATCTGGGGCTGAGGGGCCGGAGTGCTTCAGTTTCATCTTAGTCCCACCACTCACGTAATGTCTGCAGATGTGCTAAAGGCAGGCCAGCTTCGTTCATGGAAACCACCTGCTTGACCCATGTAGGCGGTAACCACCCATCTCAATAAAAACTGAAACTCAGCACATAGAAATGACCTAATCAGGATCATTTTTCCATCCCTGCTGCCTCCGGTCCTCTTCAAAGCACATCCAGTCATAAATGCCCTGCGCCTGTTCTCCTCTCCTCAATAATCTCCTGGACCTCGATCCATCAGGTATTTCTTCTTTCTTATTTTTTCACCATATTTTTCTCCATTGATTCTCTCCTATCCACATGGGAAAACAGTCTTTAAAAGAAAAAAAAATAATAAAATAAAAGCTCTTTGACACTTTATCTCCTTCAAGCTGTTTCTTTCTCTTTACAGAAAAAAACATTCATTCCTTGCCGTTTACAGTTCTTCACCCACCACCAACTTTCAAACCACTACAATCTGGCCTAGGAGATCTTGGAAACTACTTTCACCAAAGGCCTCCTATTTCGCAACCCAACAGTTTTTATTTTTCATAGTATAATCTGCTACAATATCTGGAACTGGTGACTACTGACTTCAATTTTAGAATTCCTTTTTTTTCCTCCTAGAATCCAAAGCAGGACTGCCTTCTTGTTTTCATTCTCGTCTTTAAAACCTCTTGTTTTTCAATTTTATTGAAGATGGAAAACATTTTTAAAAATTTAGCATAAAAGACTAAATATTTTCTAGACTTTAACATTGTTTCCCTAATTATTTCAGCACCCCTTTGAGTCAGACCTGATAACATCACCTTCATTTTTTAAAATGAAACCTTAAAAACATTAGATAAGTTATGCAATGCCATTTATTCAACAGAGGCAGAGTTGAAACATAAATCTTACTCTTTTGTGAAACAAGAGCCCTGGTCTTAAGGGCTGCTCTGTCCTGCGTCCCCTCTCTCAAGCCTGTTGGTGATTGCTAGGTAGACTTCAGTTCTTTCCTCTTATTATTTTACATGTTTCTCTGTGCAATCCCAGCAATGCCTATGGGCTCACCAAACACCTTAATGTTGATCTTCTTAAACCAATCTACTTCCTTTCCAGGCTTTCCTTCCAAGAACTGAATTCACGTACTATCCCCCATGTTTTGTATTTATCTTAATCTCAACATTTATATGGCTTAATTCAGCTGACATGTATATATGGTTGTTATCTTATGGGGCAATGAAATCCTTGAGAAAATCCTATTTTATCCTTTTATACCCTCCCTGCCCAGCCCAGTGCTGGCCTATAGGTGTTCAATGAATATGTATGTATGTATGACCATGTATTTAATGGCTATCTGAACATCTCTACTTAGATGACCCATCATCCCATCTCCTACCTAGTCTAGACCTCAAACTCTGTATGCTTCAAACTTTATTCTTGATCATTACCCTACTCTGACTTTATCCCCTAAATTCCTAATATCTTAGATAATGGTAATATGGGTAACATCCACCCAATCTTCATAGCCATGAATCTGAGTATCAATCAGTTTTCTTCCTATCCACCACATCTTAATGATCCAAATATCCAGCTAATTGACCAGCTAAATAATCTCCAGCCCATGAATCCCCTCTAGACAGTCATGGTATAAGCTTCCATTATTCCATGCAAACAATTGCAATGGCCCACTCATAGGCTTCCAGCTCCTTTCAATACATTCTACATAATTTTATTGGAGCACTCCCTTTCTGAAACCATCAAATTCTCACTAGAGCTTTGCACACACCAATTTGTCATTAATATATTTTGATATACTCAATGTTAGAAGCCTTCTGAGAAAGATACAAATTTTTAAGGGGTATAAAATTAAGCATATAAGGAAAAATGATCTCAATATTTTTAAAGGCTATAGAAGAATGAGGCAGGACTTAATTATCTAATGTGGAAGATAAGCTCCTTACATCATAGGCCTTCTCTGCTCTTTGTGCCTCAGGAATGGTAAATAACTATACATGTAGTATAATAAAATTTTTATATGACAAAGGAAAGTTATCCTAACATATAGGATAGTTTAAGCTAGTTTTAAAGGCAGGCATTTATGACAGTGTGTGATTACATATATTGACCATAAAAAGATCACAAAAAGAATCCGGGAGAAAAGAGAGATTAACCACAAAAATTTGACAATTAAACAAGCAGTAGAGCACTCAATACTAGCAATGGAAAATAGAATTTGATAGACTAATATCTTTGAAATGCTGTGGGAAAAATAGCCATTAACTAAAACTTCCATGCATTACTTAACTATAATTTAAGAATGAAGATAAAATTAAAAATATTTTCAAACAAAGAACAAGGGAATATGCAATAATATATGAGGTTGGACAATTAAGTTGGTAAATCCAACCCAGAAAAAACTGATACATACCTCATTGCTGAGTATCATTATAGTCACCCTCAAAGTACTCCCCTTGTGAAGCTATGTACCAATAGCAGGACCTATTCCACCCTTCAAAGAAAAGTTGTAATTCTTTTTTTGGAAGGGCCATCAGAACTGTCATCTTATGAGGTCTGACAATTAAGTATGTGAACTAATCCTAGAAAAAGGGCTATTTACCTCATTGCTGAATATCACCACAGTTACTAGATAGTCAAGGGGTATACTTTGAAGGTGACCAGGGGGATATTCAGGAACAAGGTAGGTAGTACTTCTTCTAGGATATGTTCATGAACTTAATTGTCTGACCTCATACGATACACTAAAAAAAAAAAAGTATACTATAAACAAATAAAATGATCCCAGCAGAGATTCACTAAGGATGGATAAGCAAAAAAAAAAAAAAAATGGTAAATGCATAGTTAGACAAACACTGTTTCGAACAATAATAATAACATTTGATTTTAGAACTTTAAAAAGTTCAAAAAATGTGCTGGATAAAAATAAGTATTTTGGAATTGGTTAGCTTTAAACTATTCTAAGGTCCGTGTACTATGTGAAGAGAGAATAAAAATAATGATTTAGACTATATTAAATCAATTATGCATATTAATACTTTAAGGATAACTAGAAATAATAGAAACACAATAGATAACCTCTAGAAAAATTAAGTGAAAAAAATGTTTAAGAAAATCAGCCAATTGAAAAGGCAGGAAAAGAAAAAAAAATCTAGCTTTATATGTTATAAACACATACTTAATACATTAAGACACAGATTGAATACAAACTTAATACATTAAGACATAGTTTGAAGTTATCTTGAAGTATCTAGAAAAAGATACACCAGGCAAAACCAACCAAAAGAAAGCCAGTATTGCTATCTTAGTAACAGACAAAAGAGTCTATGCCATGAGGAATTTTTTTTTTATTATTAAATCACAGCTGTGTACATTAATGCAATCATGGGGCACCATACACTGGTTTTATAGACGTTTTGACACATTTTCATCACACTGATTAATATAGCCTTCCTAGCATTTTCTTAGTTATTGTGTTAAGACATTTACATTATACATTTACTAAGTTTCACATATACCCTTGTAAGATGCACTGCAGGTGTAATCCCACCAATCGCCCTCCCTCCACCCAACTCCCCCCTCCCTTCACTCCCTTTCCCCCTTCCCCCATTCTTGGGTTATAACTGGGCTATAGCTTTCATGTGAAAGCTATAAATTAGTTTCATAGTAGGGCTGAGTACATTGGATACTTTTTGTTCCATTCTTGAGATACTTTACTAAGAAGAATATGTTCTAGCTCCATCCATGTAAACATGAAAGAGGTAAAGTCTCCATCTTTCTTTAAGGCTGCATAATATTCCATGGTGTACATATAGCACAATTTATTAATCCATTCGTGGATCGATGGGTACTTAAGCTTTTTCCATGACTTAGCAATTATGAATAGGGCTGTAATAAACATTCTGGTACAAATATCTTTGTTATAATGTGATTTTTGGTCTTCTGGGTATATGCCTAGTATTCTAGTATATTCTAGTATATGCCTAGTATATGCCTATATTCCTAGTAGAGGAATTACAGGATTGAATGGCGTGGATATGGAGAAAAGGGAACACTTCCCCACTGCTGGTGGGAATGCAAATTAATACATTCCTTTTGGAAAGATGTTTGGAGAACACTTAGAGATCTAAAAATAGACCTGTCCTTCAATCAACTTTAGGATTTTTAAAATTTAAGACCACAGTTAACAGAACTAGGATTTTAAATCATACTAGGAAGCAAAGACAAATGGCAACATACAAATTCCAAAAAGTATTACTACCTCATTTTAAACTCCACAAAACAATCAGGTGCAACAAGGTGAGACTTCACTTTCATAAAAACTTCAGAAAAACTTCATTGTGGCTTCCAATGGTATACTAAGTATTTTTATTATCTCAAAGAAAATATTTCAAAATACATGTGGTTCCTCCAACAGCTACACTCAATCTACATAATCGTTAAGGTACCAAGTTGTAAAAAAATATAAAACCAGTATAAAACTATCATAATATGATCCAAAAGTTTTACCTTCTCTTCATAACAATCTTGCACAATAGTCAACTAAAAAAAAATTTATCATAAATGAACATTAAATTTGCCTTTCAATATGATAGGATCTTATCTCCAAAAGACATTTAAGATTTTTTAAACTTCTTTTTGGTATTAAAAGAAGACACAGCATTAGATGATCATAACATCAAAATAGGTTCAATAAATTATAACTAATGTACTATTCCAGTGGGGATGGTGATAATGGGGAAGGTAACACGAGATGGAAAGGGACAATATAAAAAGATTTTGATCAAGAATATAAACAAAAAAATTTTGACTAAATTTGGATTAATGGCATAATTCAATTTACAATTAATTTTAGTTAAACAAAGATTCACTGTTCTAATAATTTGGAAAAATCCATTATTTGCATTATCTTTGTTTTATCTTTGCTGGTATCTATCACCATAAACACTTAAAAGTAAACTCAATTAGTGGCCTGGCACAGTAGCTCACAACTGTCATCCTGGCACTTGGGAGGCCGAGATGGGAGGCATACTTCAGGCTAGTAAGTTCAACTGGAACCAAGAAACCTGAAATTCATAAATTAAACTCTTTTCTTGAAAAATAAGACTGTCATTTTTGTTTTATATTTTTAGCCTTGGAAATCTAAGCATAAAAATTTAAATCTTAGCAAACTATCATAGCATTTGAGTTAATAAAAATATTTCAAATTGTATATAAAACCAGCACATGGTACCCCATGATTGCATTAATGTACACAGCTCTGACTTAATTATATATATATATATGTCTCTTAAAAAATCATAGCATATGAAATAAATACAACTTAAATTTTTATATGTATACCCACTATCACCATCAAGTAACTACTACAGAATTTCTTCATGGGTAGAAAAACCTTTTAAATGCAAATAGATTCAAG
The DNA here is from genome assembly GCA_963574355.1 of Loris lydekkerianus. Classification (NCBI taxonomy): domain Eukaryota; kingdom Metazoa; phylum Chordata; class Mammalia; order Primates; family Lorisidae; genus Loris; species Loris lydekkerianus. The sequence continues at coordinate 30,309 of CAUYPK010091294.1, forward strand.
CATCAAATATTAAGATGACTATGAAGATGACTAAGTGATAAAAAGCACTACAGTCACTACTAGTGCCTTATTATCTTTTTTCTCTTATTAATCAGTTTATTAAAATGTATCAAATTTATACATCACTTTCTCTCAAACTTCATCTACAAAAGAAGCATTTGATAGTGAACATAACAAAAATTACTATTATAGTCCATCATCTAACATTGAAAACATCTTACATCAATTGAATTTCAGTATCCTAGATTTTGAAATTTAAGTATCCCGGCAGATTTGTTTTGTTTTATGGAGCTGATCTACGGGGTTTTATGGGCATCCAGGAGAACATAATATATGTTTCTAATTAAAGAAATGCCATAAAGGATGCCCATAAAACCCCCAAAGCCCTTTGATATCCTATTTGATATAAACCTTATAAATTCCTTCATGTCTTAAAAGCTGCAAATACAGACATTCTAACGTATGTGTCAGTTTGTACAATTTTTACCTCAAAAAATAATGCATGACTAAAATGCACACATTAAATTCCATTATAAAATAAACGTTAGTTTTAACCTAAAAGTAGTTAATATTTGTTATTTCAATTAATTCTAAGTAAATACTAAAAACAAAGTAAGTAACTATTAAACTTATTCTAATTATTCCCCTCTTAGTACTATTCTTTTTTCTTTTTTTTTTTTTGAAACAGAGTCTCATTATATCACTGTTGGTAGAGTACCTGTAACATCACAGCTCACAGCAACATCAAACTCTTGGGCTTAAGTGATTCTCTTGCCTCAGCCTCCCAAATAGCTAGGACTACAGGCACCCACCACAACACCTGGCTATTTTTAGAGATGGAGTCTCACTCTGGCTCAGGCTAGTCTCAAACTCGTGAGCTCAGGCAACCCACCCTCATCGGCCTCCCATAGTAATAGGATTACAGGCATGAACCACCTGTAGAATAGCATTAAGACAGGCTGAGCACCTGAGTTACAAAATCTGCAATGAACATGCATTACTTTTATTTTCCTTTAAAAAAACTCTGTAAACCAGCATATGTGGTTATACTTTCCAAACGAGAAGCAAAACAGGATGTCAGAATGAGGGGATATAATCTTTCATTCAGCTTCATTCTATAACTATTCCGACACTACTAATAGATTCCTACCATTCCTGGAAATCAGTGATATATAAGGTATTACTTCTGAGGAAGAATACTGGTTACATCTCACAGAAAACTTAGAAGAAAAGGAGGTAGAGTCATGAGTAAGACTTATTTAAGTAAAACTTAATTACTTCTGAAGGAAGAATACTGGTTACATCTCACAGAAAACTTAGAAGAAAAGGAGGTAGAATCATAAGTAAGATATGCAATAGTAAGAATTTCTCCCTCCTATCTTTAACTATAATAATTCTTACTTCAGAAAATGGAAGAATTCATCATTTATTTCCTCTTCCTACAATTTTCCAGAGTCAACAGGCAACAAATATAGGATGATGAAAAGACTGGTCCTTGATATCTTTATCAAAGTTATTTCTCTCCAGAATTAAAAATAAAATTATACTTTAGTTGTTTTATTTATGCATGTCTCTCAGTTGTTTTTTACAAAAACAAAACAAAAAAGACATCAAGTAGCTAATGAAGTTAGCTCTAAAACCACCTACCTCTCCAGGGTGCAATCTATCCCAGTTTTCATTAATGTATGTCATAAGCTCAAGTTCAGAATCAAAGTATTTCTTCTTGTGAATAACACTTAGGTTGTAAAGGCATAGGTGTGCTATATCTACCCTGGAATCCAAAAATAATCAAAAATATACAAAAACAGTGGTTTTGGTTACTATTAAGAAAATCATATCATTTCTTTATAAAAACAGCAATTAAAAATCAGAAGTGAGGTATTTAGGTAGATAGTATCACCAAGTCATATTCACAGAACAAATCATTACATTTGAAAATAACTAAAGAACAATAAGTATTTACATGTCCTGAATAGTAACTACAAACTAAAAGGCTTTTAAACTACTTCTTAAACTGCATTCAAAGATCTAACTTTTGTCTTTCAGCTCTTCTTGTAGCCAGTGTCACTCTGTTGCCCAGGTTTCCCAGACTGAGAGCAGCACGACATCTGCTCTGGACAACTACATCAACCAGACTGTTACCATTATTCCTTCTCATGGTAGAATGATTGTAGAAACACTGAAGGTTCTGATCAACCCATTAATTTGATTCTCAATGAAAGCCAGTGAAGAGTATTGAGCTCTTCACAGGGAATAGAGCACGTACCAGGGTTGTACATTGTAAGAGGTGAAAATTTTGCAGTCACTGGACAAATTGATGAAAAGACAGATTCTATGCTTGATTTGGGGAATATTCCAGCAGAACCTCCAAACCCTGTAGCACACTGAAGAAAAACTATATAGTTGGACATCTATAAATCCTTAGAAATTCATTTTTCATTCCAAAGATGATATGTGCAATTTTTACGAATGTGTTAATTGTGGACTTTGACTCCATATTCATTCATTTATTATGTAGATTAAAATATCTCTACATTTTATTGAAAAAACAATCTGACTTTAAGAAAATATAACCTATGATCAAGAGTTTGGTGTTTTCATTATTACACTTAAGCTATAGAATAGATGAGACTTTACCAGACTTCATTTTATCTGATTGATGAGTTCCTAAAATACATTCCTAAAACATGTACAACACAAGAAAAAAATTTAAGTACTACTGTAGGTATTTTATTAGTAAATCTCCAAAATTCACAGCACTTTCTATGCACAAGAATTATTATACTGAAGCAGAAATTGAGCTGTTTGTTATACCTATCTGTCTTCTACTATATGCTATTCTGAAAGCCCAAAAGAACTAAAAACAGAATTTTGTAGATCTAAAACATGTCTAAAAGCTACATTTATGCCATTCTACAATGAACAACCTTAGTAATTTATTTAAAAAAAAAAAAAAAAAAAAAAAAGGATAATTCTGGGTGAAAATGACACTAGGCTTAAAGATAAATAAAAAAGGCAGGCATAAAGATCAAATTTTATTTAAGCCACGTATATAGAAAGTTTCATCTTGCAGGTTGAAAAATATGGCTTTAAATAAAAACCCTAGAAATTTCCATGCTTACCACTGTAATGGTAGACGTTTGAGGTATTCTGGTCCAGAACTGCAGACAGAGCAAATAAATGTATAAAACCTAAGGAAAAGGGAGAAAGTTTTATATTAAGCAATTAAGAATAAATTATTTAGCAATAGTAGCCCATATTGAACAAGTGAATATCCTACAGTTGATGTAAGAATTAGTATTCAAATCAAAACGTACTTTGAATTATGAAATTATGATTTAAGAAATTTCTTTTCTAATAACAAACGAAATTATTTATACCTGAAGGGAAGGGACATTTTTAACCATCAGAGACCTTCAAAGTTCACAGAGAAGATCTGTATGCACCCAGAATTGTCATGGCTGCCACTACATACATTATTGCATTCAATGTTCAGAATAACTGGTGATAAGATAAGCCCAAAAAGAGACAAGCAGAAGACAAGTCAGAAAGAAAATTAAGTAGCATAAGCCTACATATAAACCGAGGTGTTTTGATAATCTATCTTTAATGTTGTTTCTGGAGCTCACTCTGCTATTCCACATTACCCTAATATAGGAAGTACACTGAGACTGCTTTGAGAAATTCTTTATATCTAAGGTGTAAGTGTGTCTGTAACAAGGACCTATAATCTTCCTATTTTCTGTCACAGGATCCCTGTGAGGTTCTTTAAAAGCACCAATGAGAATAGTTTAGAGCACTGTGGGGCAGTTAAGAACAAATGTGATCAGTAAAAGTACTTAAAAGCTTCCTGAAATACCAAGAAGCAAAAAAAAATTAGTGTGAAGTATAATATTCCATATTTTCCTTCTGAAGTGACTTCTTTCCAAATCACTATTAAAACTATTTTTAGAAATCTGAAAATGCAAACATAACCACAATTTAAAAGGCACAAAAATCAGTCAGTAAAAGTCAGGTGCCCTTCTCACCTGTCTCCAAATAGCATTGGCTTTTGAAGGCATTGCACACAAGCCTCATGAAACCACTGCTTACATTTGCAGCACTGTAGCATCTTTAAATACCAGCTATAAGAAAAAAGTTAAGATTAAAATTACTATTTGATGAAGTAAAGGTTCACTTTTTTAAAACAACAAAATAGCATAATCTAGAATACTGCTTGGATTATAAAGTATCACATTTCTGCTTTACTATGTTAATCTTTTTTTCCAAAAAAGTTTGTAATACTGACCATTATTTTACTCATGGGAACCTATAAAGTCTTAAAAGATTCTTCTATTTCTAGTTAACAATGCCTGGTTTCACATCGATTCTCTAAAGCCTAGGTAAGCGCAGACTCAGAGGTACTGCTGTTTGCCCTAAAGATACCAAATAGCTTTAAGCATCTTTCAGACTATGGATATTCCATTTATGTATCCACTGTGATTATTATTATTTTTATCCATTAAAATTAAAAGGAGTACAGCAATTGTTTTTACAAGGGAAAGATAGGAGTCTCACTCTGTCTCCCCAACCAGAGTATAGTGGTGTTATTGTAGCTCACATGCAATGTCAAATTCCTGAGCTCAAGCAATTCTCCTGCTCAGCCTCCTCAGCCAGAACTATAAGCACACACCACCACACCCAGCTAATTATTATACTTTTTGTAGAAATGGGGTCTCATTCTTGCTTAGACTAGTCTCCAACACCTGAACTCAAGCAAACTTGCCACCTCAGTCTCACAAATTGATACGATTATAGGCATTAGCCACTGCACCTAGCCTTAATACATTTGGTTAATATAATATCTCACCTAAAATTCTATCAGGTATAAATGCTTTGTGACAAGTTTATGTTTTAATGGCCAGGTCTATGTAACTGTTTTAGACACCTAAATATACTATAACTAAATCATCTAAAAAGGATATCCTCTTTTTTCAGTTAGTTTATGGCTTCTGCTTTCAAGAAACAGGGTTTTGCTATGTTGTCCAGACTGGACTCAAAAGTCCTGGGGTCAAGGGTTTGTTTGGCCTCAGTCCCAAGACCCTGAGACTAGGCATATGCCATCACACCTGACTAGTACATGGTTTTGATATGATAATGTCTTTATTTAAAAATCACAGGCTGGGGCCTCTTTGTCTACTTACCCTGGCAATAGAGGCATTTTTGCTGTCTATCGAGTACATATCTTGCTCTATAAGCCTGTATCTTGCTCTGAGTCTATAAACATTCCTTTCTCTCCTCCAATAAACTTTGCTCTACGCTTGCCTCAAAAATCAGTCAATCACTCCTAGGCTGAGGATGGTGGCTCATGCCTGTAATCTTAGCACTTTGGAAGGCCAAGGTGGGAGGATCATTTAAGGCCAAAAGTTCAAGACCAGCCTGAGCAAGGGCAAATCCCTAACTCTACTAAAAAAATAAGAAAAAATTAGCCAGGTGCAGTGACACACACCTGTAGTCTGAGCCACTGAAAAGCCTGAAGCAACAGGACCACTTGTGCCTAGGAGTTTGAGGTGAGCTATGATGACCATTGCACTCTAGCCTAAAGAAATCAATGAAGAAAGTAATAAAAGACATTATTTCCAGGGAAAAGCATACTTCATTTTACTGCAATTTGCAGATATAGAAGAACCTCCATAGATCACCACCTCCCTACACTGACCACCTCCTTATGCTGACCAAATTTTCACAGACTGGACATACACCACATGTACGCATCAGTACAGTAGGCCTAGTTCCTTTATATAAACTGCTCCACATGTTGGCCAGTTTGTTAAAGTCCCTTGGGTGGTCAACTTAAGCAAGTTCTACTGTACTGTGATTTTTGTAAATTGAGATTGTGACAACCCTGAGTTGAGCGCCTCTATCAGCATCATTTTGTCAACAGCATGTGCTCACTTTGTGCCACATTGTGGTAATTCTTGCAATACTTCTACCTCTTCATTATTATTATATCCATTATGGAGATCTGTGATCAGTGATCTTTGATGTTACTACTATAATTGTTTGAGGCACCATCAACCACATCCACATAAAGTGGCTAATTTAATAAATATTGTATGACTTCTGACTGCTCCACTAATCAGCCATTCCCCTGTCACCCTCCCCCTCCTTGCACTTCCCTATTCCCTGAGATACAACGTAGAAATTAGGCCAATTAATAACCCTACAATGGACTCTTAAGTGTTCAAGTAAAAGGAAGAGTTCCATGCCTCTCAATTTAAATCACAAGCTAAAATACGATTAAGCTTAGTGAGAAGGACATGCAAAAGCTAAGACAGGCTGAAAGCTAGCCTTTAGCACAAAACAACTGACCAAGTTGAAAATGCAAAGGAAAAGTTCTTAAAAGAAATTAAAAGTGCTACTCCAGAGAACTCATTATAATAAAACAAAATAACATTACTGCTGATATGGAGAATAAAGTTTGAGTGGTCTGAATAGAAAATCAAACCAGCCACGATATTCCCTTAAGCCAAAAGCTAATCCAGAATCCAGAGCAAAAAGACCTAACTCTTTCCAATTCTAGGAAGGCTGAGAGTAGGTAAGAAAGCTGGAGAAGAAAAGTTAAAGCTAGCAGAAGTTAGTTTATGAGGTATAAAGAAGCCATCTCCATAGCATAAAAGGTAAAACCTGAAGTGCTGACGTAGAAGCTGCAGTAAGTTATACAGAAGACTTAGCTAAGGTAATTGATGCAGATGGCTATACTAAACAAAAGATTGTCAATGTAAACCAAGCAGCCTTCTACTGGAAGCAGATGCCATCTAGGACTTTCATGCCTAGAAAGGTGAAATCAATGTCTAGCTTCAAAGAAGAGCCTGACTCACTTGTTAGGGGCTAATGCAACTGGCGTTTAAGATGAAACTAATGGTTTCACCATTCCAAAAATCCTACAACCCTTAATCATGATACATATACTCTGTGCCACATCAATTGAACAACAAAACCCACATGGCAGCTCATCTGCTTTCAGCATAGCTGACTAAATATTATAAAGCCCACTTTAAGACCTACCATTCAGAAAAAAGAAGATTCCTTTCCAAAATATTACTGCTGACAATGTGCTTAGTCATCCAAGAGTTCTGATGGAGATGTACAGGAGATTTATGCTTTCATGCCTGCTAATATAATTTACATTCTGCAGATCAGCGAGTAATTTTGACTTTCAGGTCTTCTTATTTAAGTAATACATTTTGTAAGGCTACAGCTGCTATAAATAGTGATTCCTCTGGAGGATCTGGGCAGTCAGTTATCAACCTTCTGGAAAAGATTCCTGTTCTAGATGCTATTAAGAACATTTATTATGATTCATGAAAGGAGGTGAAAATATCAACATCAACAGTAATTTATAAGACATTGATTCCAACCCTCATGTATTGATTACTTTGAGGGGTTCAACACTTCAGTGGAAGAAGTCACTGCAGATATGGAGGAAAAAGAAAGAGAACTAGAATTAGAAGTGAACCATGAAGATGTGACTGAATTGCTGCGATCTCAGGACAAAAGTTTAACAGATGAAGAGTTGCTTCTTATGGATAAGAAATGAAACTGGTTTCTTGAGATGTTATCTACTCTTGGTGAAGATGCTGTGAACATTGTTGAAAGGACAGCAAAGGATTTAAAATATTACATAAATGTAGTTGATAAAGCAGCAGCAGGGAATGAGAGGACTGACTCTAATTCTGAAAGAAGTTCTACCATGAGTAAACTCCTATCAAGCAGCATCACATACTACAGAGAAATCTTTTGTGAAAGAGCCAATCAACATGGCAAATTTCACTGCTGATTTAAGAAACTGACACAGCCACTCCAACACTGAGTAAACCACCACCTTGATCACTCAGCAACCGTCAGGGAGGCAAGATTTGCAGAAAAAACTATAATTCACAGAAGGTTCAGATGATTATTAGCATATTTTAGCAATGAAGTATTTTTTAACTAAGGTATACATATTTTTAGAAACAGTGTGATTCTATACTTATTAGACTATAGCATAAACCAGTTGTATTAGACTTTTTTTTTTCAAGACAGAGTCTCACTGTCTTGCCCACAGTAGCATGCCATGGCGTCACAGCTCACAGCAACATCAAACTGTTGGGCTCAAGGGATCCTCTTGCCTCAGCCCCCTGAGTAGTTGGGACTACAGGCACCCACCACAAGGCCTGGCTATTTTTTTAGAAACAGGGTCTCGCTCTTGCTCAGGCTGGTCTTGAACCTGTGAGCTCAGGCAATACACCCACCTCAGCCTCCCAAAGTGCCAGGATTATAGGTGTGAGCCACTACACCTGGCCTAGTATAAACAATTTTTATATGCATTGGGAAAACAAATGTAGTACATTTGGTTATGTAAAATGTGTGACTCATTTTATTACAGTATTCATTTTATTGTGGTGATCTGGAACTGAGCTTACAATATCTCTGAGGTATGCCTACAGTGTATTTTCTTCCAACAGTTGAGCCTCACACTAAACGTAAGTCATACGTAGGCAAAAGTAAGAAAACTACTATTAAGCCAGATCTCTCATTCATCAAAGGACTACAAAAGAGCCCAGAAAAGCCCTGGGCTTTAGTATTCTGGAGGTACTAAAACTAGAATGGTTAGCAATATCTGACAAAATGCTTGCTTTTTTGATATTTAAAGAACAACAAATAATCTGTCTGACAAAATAACATATATAATGATTTCTACCTATTATGAAGAATGTTGGGGTTTTTGTTTTTTGTTTTAAGCGACAGGGTCTGGCTCTGTTATCCAGGATGGAGAATAGTAGCAAAATCATAGCTTACCCCATCCTCAAAACTTTTAGGCTCAAAAGAAATGATCCTCAGCTTCCTAAGTAGCTAGAACTACAGGTCTGTGCTACCACATCCAGGTATTATTTTTTATTTTTTTGTAGAGATAGTGTCTTGCCATGTTGACTAGGCTGGTCTCCAACTCCTGGCCTTAAGCAATCTTCATACCTTGGCCTCCCAAAATGCTGGGATTATAGCTGTAAGCCACCGTGTCTAGCCTTTAATATTTAACCTTAATGACAGAATTAAACTGAGTAATGAGGAAAAATTAATCTCTAAACCTGTTCATTGGGCCTCTTTTATAATTAATTTTTAAAAACCTAGACAGGATGTTTCTTAAATCTGCAGATGATTGAAAATTGAGAAGAGTTATAAAAATTTTAAATCACAAGTAAAAATTTCATAAGATCAGAGCTGAAGAAGAATGAAGAACCAAAACGTCATTCACTTATACATTCGTCATTATCACAAAATATCTTTTATGTACCATTCACCTATATGGCATCCCTGTTTTATAAGAAGCACGGAGTCTAATAAGGAAAAAACACAGAAGCCAGTAATTAAAATTTAAATAGGATTAAGTATAAAGTTATTCTCTAACGTCTTAAAAAGAAACAATATAGTATAAGTACATGATACAAGGAGGCTGTATTGAGTTATGATTGTGCCATGCACTCAAGCCTAGGCAACAGAGTAACATCTTACCTCTTCAAACACACACACACACACACACAGGATTTTCAATGACTATATAACCTGGAAACGAGAACATTATTGGTATGTGTTCATGGAAGTCGGAAATACAACTGCTGGCTTGAAACAGTTTAAACCATCTCCTAAGAGAAATAAGCCTTTTTTGTAAAAAAAAAAAAAAAAAAAAAAAGGACAAGGAATAGTGACCAGAAATGAAACATTGTTAATTAGAATTTAGAATTCTGGTTAATTTATTTAGCAAACATTTAATGATAAAGATAGTAAAACTATCAAACTACAACCTCTAATTGTAAAATGAATAAGTAACTGTAATGGTCAACTTAAAATGATGTCCTTTTAATAATAACCTTGCCAGATAATAATCAAATATTTAGTGATGATCAAAGCACCTGAAAGCCTTAAGCAAGAACAAAGTAAAATATAGATATACAAGCACATATGCTTACTATTAACATTCAAAAATCCTGGTTGAAGTTTAAATGTCCCATTACAGCTCTCTAGTATCAAAATGGGATACGATATATTTTCAATTAAAAATTTAGAAGAACTATTTAGTAGTTTCTTCTGAAAAGGATCAATGTGCACTGGTAAGAAATGGAACATATAGAAGAGAACAGTACTCTCTAATCAGCCTATAAAAAAGTCCTACTTTGGCTGGGCATGACGGCTCACACCTGTAATCCTACCACTCTGGGAGGCCAATGTGAGGGACTGTCTGAGCTCAGGACTTCAAGACCAGCTTCAGCAAGAGCGAGACCCTGTCTCTACTAAAAATAGAAAAATTAGTCAGGCATGGTGCTGCACACCTGTAGTCCCAGCTACTCAGGAGGCTGAAGCAGGAGTCTTCTTGAGCCCAGGAATTTGAGGTTGCTATGATATAGGCTGAAACTGTTGCACTTTAGCCTAGGAAAGAGAGCAAGACCCTGTCTCCAAAGTAAAAAAAAAAAAAGAAAGCCTCACACTGTGAGTCTTTGGTTTAACCAAATTTCTCTTACTCTCCTAGTCAAGTAATATAAAATGTATCCATTTCTAAATTGTCACATTAAATATGACATCTAATAACACTTAGGAACCCCTTCAGACTTGACACTAGGTCTCTGCAGTAAACGTTTTCTCTCTCTAGCTTATTTTGTGAGGTATACAACTATGTACAATTATTTTTTTTTTAATTTATTTTATTTTTTTTAAGAGCAGAGTCTCACTCTGTTGCCCAGGCTGGAGTGCAGTGACACATCATAGCTCACTACAATCTCAAACTTCTGGGCTTAAGCAATCCTCTTTCCTCCCCCTCCATAGTAGCTGGACTACAGACACACACCACCATGGCCAGCGAAATTTTTATTTTATTTTTTGTAGAGACAGGGTTTTGCTATGTTGCCCAGACTAGTCTCAAACTCCTTTCCTCAAGCATTCCTCCCTTCTCAGCCACCCAAAGTTCTGTGATTATAGGTGTGAGCCACTGTACCCAGCCTAAAATTCACTCTAAATTTTCAAAATAATGACTTAAAACAATATTTTTTTAAAATGTACAGACATGTTCAAAAACTAGATGAGATTATTTTTGGGTGAAAATAATGGTAGATCCCCCCCCCTCCCCAATTTTCCTTATTGATACTTCCACGTGTTTACAGTTCACTATCACTCCCATGCCACAATCAATAAGAAAAAAAATCTAACTGTATTTACTTACTCTCCGGGGCCTCCACAATAGCAGTAACACTGCTGGACATTGGTTTTATGACCTGCATCCCATTCAAGGTCTGCCACACTATAGGGTAACGTCTGCTTCATGACTTGAAGTGCTTTGGCATTTGGTCCTTTCTTAAGTGCACCACCCCTCTATATTAGAGGGAAAAAATTTTTTTAGAAGAGTGAAGGCTAAAATTTTAAACACATTTCTATACTTTAAAAATACCTCTGATACCTCTGCAGAAATTTCCATCCCAAATTTCTACCATATCACAAACTGTCAAAATAAATAATAATTTGTTGTCTTTCTTCAAATTACTGCCCCAATTTCCATACTGCTATCATAATAATAAGAGTTGCAAGTCACTCAAGCATCATTAGTTAAACAATAAATAGGATCTCTTTCTACCCAACATTCATTGCTCATTTTATTCAAATAAAATTTCAATGTTCACAATCATTACATTGATAGTGCCTTAAAAATGCCAATTAGGCCAAAAACACTTAAAATGCGATACCTTTGTTGTTGTTGCAAAAACACACTGTCGACAGAGCCATTTTTCATCTGAATCAATCACACTGGAATCAATATGAGGTGTGTGGCACAACTGATGATATCCTTAATATCAAAAAAAGCATAAAGCAAATTCTATTAATTAATACTACAACAGTTTCAAGGAGGCATTTTATTATCATTTCCTACAGAAATATATTTACAACTGATGAATAAACTTAGGGTAATACCTTTAAAATAACAATCTAAAATCTTCAACAGGGGCACTCAGCATGTAACAAAACTTTTCCATAAGACTAAAAGGAATCAATATTTACCTTGGCCACATTTATCACATATAACCATTTCATTGGGAGCTTCTGAATACTCTTCTTGACATATTGTACAGACCATTTCCCCACTTCCACTGGCTCCTAAAATATTCAAGATATATGTTAAAAAGTGTCAAAGAATTCCATATAACAAAGCTACTTTTATGACTCAGTGTAGCACAAAGGGATGTTTGTTAAATAGATCATAATGCTTCACTAAGTACCGTACACAAATGCTACCTCTCTGCTCCCTATTCAGAGTTCTCCCCACCTTTAACTTAAGATGCCTAAAATGTCTACATTCATAATTTCACCTACTCCTTGGCAGAGGACACAATTTAAATTGCTCAGGTAGCTTTCCCTTATCACTCATTTCTAATATTCCCACTCTCGAGGGATGAAGTAGGGAATGGAAAGCTGGGGATGTGTGGGGAACTAAACACCAAAACGATTCTCCAGAATACACACCTACCCATGCACATGCATTCACTCATCCTATTCCAGCGATAAACCAAGGAAGACATGTAAATTGCCCATTTTTCTCTAAATTTGGAGCATTTCTTTTTATTTACTAATTTATGAAAGAGGCCGAACACCGATTAATCTCCAGCTTCCCAAATCTGGACACATGGTATCCAAAAATGTACCCTCACAAACTCCTATTGCAACAAAAGTTGGGGGTTCCACGGTTATATTTTTTACCTGAACAAGTAAATTATTTAACATTTTTATTCTAAAAAATAATCATTACACAAAACTTAGAATATACTAACACAACTATCATTTCCAATATTCTTGTCTTGACTATTTCAATATACTCAAAATCACAATGCACAAACTTACAATTGTGTGCTATAGGCCAAGGTTAAGGCTCTTGACACATTTTATTGAACTCTACAACCTAACTTATTAGATAAATGTACTATTTAGAGAAAAGAATTGAGGCTCAGATAGACAAAAGTAACTAACCCAAAGGCCCTCAGGAAGTATCAAAGCTAGGATTCAAACCTCACTGTGCCAGAATCCATGTTCTCTCCACCATAATATGCTTCCTTTTATCAGTACTATGTAATATTTCTTCTATCAAAAGCATTTTTCACACAGCCAGTTTTCAAAATTATAACTTGTAATAGCTGCATAGTATTCCATCTAATGAAAAGAACCACTTTAAATTCACTATTCCTCCATTCTTAGACATATGGGAATCAATTTTTTTGGCTTGATTTTTGTATCTTTGCTTATTTGTTTGTTTTGGTCTCTTGTCCTTTCCCCTTCTTTGTTTGCTTCCTGGTATGCATGGTAGGATGTGGCCTCCCATAGCTTATATGGGTTTATGGCTCTAGTCCAGAGAGCAACTGGGCTGAGCCTGAGAATTCTCAGGGCAAATTTGCAATTGTCAGGAACGGGAACGACAGTCCCAGCCCAGGGTAAGCGCTTGACCTGACTCCCACAATAAGTACCAAGGTAGACTAGGGAAGGGGAAGACAGTTCCTCAGAAAACAGGGTACTGATCAAACAAACAGTATGTATTCACCTCAGGAAACAATCCTGAGGAAGATGGATCTTGCTCTGTCTCCCCAACTAGAATGCACTGGCATCACCATAGCTCACAGCAACCTCAAATTTCTGGGTCCAAGTGATACTCTTGCCTCAGACTCCCAAGTAGCTGGGGACTACAGGCACACACCACCACACCTGGCTAATTTTTCTGTTTTCTATTTTTTCTTTTTCTTTTTGGTAGAGATGGAGTCTCAACCTCTTGGTCTCAAGCAATTCTCCCACCTCGGCCTCTCAAAGTGCTAGGATTATATGCTTGAGCCACTGTGCCCAGATGAATTAACAAGTATCAAATTACATGAGAAATTCAAGTACATCTTTTTTATCATCAAGTTTGTAATAACCTTGCTATATAGCTTAGTGGCCTTTTATAATCTCCCTTATTTAAAATTTAACTGACTATAAAATCTTGGTCATACTATATTAGAAATATCAATTTTTGTGTGGTTGTTAAAATAAATCTCAGCAAACATTTCTCATTTAGGTTTTTAATTTTAAATCATCTTATGAATAAAATGCTAGAAATGGGTTTGTTGGACAGATTAAAGAATATGAACATTTTAATATATTTAATGCAAGTGCTAAAGTAGTAAATAAAATAGAAATTTACACTGCCACCAGCAATGCAGCAGTGTATTATATCACAAAAACAAAAATAGCATTAGGTGTTAAAATTTAAAACCCTTTTAAATTTATGTAAGTCTTAACATGATATACAGGGTGGACATGCAATTGTACATGAACTTTATGTCCACCCTATATATATCTCTTTATATTTTGTAAGTCACACTTTTCTCATTGATCTCTCAACAGATTGAAAACATAATTTCAGGCCTTTAAACTGATTAAGTCCCAGAAATTGTTTCCCTAGAAAAACATTTTATTGGAGTAACAGCTATTGAGTTCCCTACTTAAACCCTGAGTACTAACTACATAGATGGTAATTACAACATTATAATTTCTTTACCAAAACTTTTTTTCGTTCTTTGAAAAATATTAGAAGTAAAATCATAAAATAGAAAATAGTAGTAATCTAGTACAAAGTTACACTTGGGTTTCAAATATAAAACTCAATCACTAAATACTTGATAAATACGTCTACCCTTAAAGAGAAACGTTATATCTCTTTTCTATAAGAGGAGACATAAAACACAAGTCTTAGCACAGGCTTATTAACCCAGCAAAAGGAAAATCAAAAGTAAGTCTTTAATAAGCAGCTCAAATACGCAGATTTTTAGATGAAGCACTTTGTGTGAAAGAAATACGTGGGAAACACCTATATGTAACAGATTCAAAAGACATACAGCATTTACAGTTAGTAATAATGAAAATCATCAAAATCATCACAAGAAATATATCTATAATCAACCAAGGAACACATGTACTCATTTTTACTTCCACCCAATCAATATAACCTCATTTTCCCATCTAAGCATAAAAACCATAATTAAATGACAATTTAAGTATTTTTATTGATGAATAATTCTAGTATTCTAAAACAGTTCAGTACAATTCTAATTTCCCAATCATCTGTCAAATAGTATGTTTTAAATACATATTTGCTTTCTACATTGCTTTGGACAAATACAGGCAAGCAACAGTTAAAACTGAATCCCAAATGGCTACTCAATGTGGCTAAAAATTCTTTTCAAAGTTCTTAGAAGGGTCCTAACAATAATTTATAGATCTGAGTCAGTGACATATCTGTCCTTCTGTCTACTTCTACTCTAAGAGTATCCTTGATTTCTTATGATCTATAATACAGATTATGGTTCCTTAAAGACCATGTTGGTTTGTTTTTTTTTTCCCCCAGGATGGAGTAAGGGTATGCTGCCCAAGCTGGTCTTAAATTCCTGCCTTCTAGTGATCCTACCACCTCAGTCTCCCTAGTCACAGGTATTACAAGTATGAGCCACAACATCTGGCTAATGCTGATATTTTCAACCTCTCCTTGAAACTAATATTCAGTAGACAACACCAGAATGTAACAAGTTGAAGAAAATTAAATTTCTGTATAAATCATGTTAAAGAGAAATAGTAGCACCTGCCTGTTTGAATGTCCTTCCAGAGAACCCAGGATTTAGAACTGTCTTCAAATATGATGAAGCAGCTCTGTTTCAGTATGTTTATCTGCAATACAGAGAAATACTTGACAGTGATCTTTTAAAATTAAAAAACATATGATTAATTTTAAGGTTATTAAGACTTTACTGAAGGAAACAGCAAAAGATTTATTAGGTAACTTGCCTTTTTGATAGTTCCAAGATAAAACAAGCCATCTGACCATCTAGCTAGGACATCCTGACCCTCTTCAAATTTACATGCTGGCTTTTTGGCTTTTTGTCCATCCTGTAAAGACAGCTTGGTCAAGGATGTTGGGGTCTTTTGGTTTCGACGTAAAGGAGACCGCTTGTGGACCAGTGAATTACCTGCCCCTGTAGAGTCTCTGTTTAGGGGAAAAAAGACCATGTATAAACTTTACTTGCAAAACTTACTTTACCAATGAGATATTTCATATGTTAGTCAAAAAATTTCATTTGTTACAAACCTTAAATTGAAGGAAAATACAAAAATTACTTCAAATCACAAATACTTTCCAAAGAAGATTAAAAGGAAATGATAGCAGTTCTCAATGCTCACTCACTGCCTAATCCAAGTGATGCCAATATTCAGCAAACACTCTAAGACAGTGGTTTTCAACCTTCCCAATGCCGCGATGTATTTTCATTATTACTAAGGGGTTGCGACACACAGTATGAGAACTGCTGCTCTAAGATAACATATTCAGGACAGCTATCATCAAAATAACAGCTTTAAGTTGAGATAGGCCATGGTCATAAGCAAAGAATGCCTAAAATCTCATGAGTAGGTTTACATAAAGAAAATAAATGAATTTTAATCCCTTAATTATGCCACATGCAGTTAAGACATACCAACCAGTGACTCTGGGAGTAGTTTGGTATATTTACATTCATTGGAAGGTCAGTTACGACCCTCCCCCCTACACGGTATCATTACTGAATTTTCAGAGTGTTTTTATTGTTGGGAATGTATCATAGTCAATCAAATACGTAAACTGGGAGTTAAAAAGAAGTGAGAACAAACTGATTTCATGAAATCAAACTCAAATGGGAAGTGTATTGTTATGGATGAATAAGCTGTGGCATATGTATACCATGGAATACTATTCCAGCCATTTAAAAAGATGGAGACTTTACATCTTCTGTATTAACCTGCATGGAGTTGAAACATATTCATCTTAGTAAAGTATCACAAGAATGGAAAATCAAGTATCCAATGTACTTACCGTATATACTCAAGTATAAGCCGAGTTTTTGTGCTGAAAATTTGTGCTGAAAAACCCAAATTCGGCTTATACTCGGGTCATACAGGTTATTTAATTGGGTGCACTTAGCTTAACAGGTAATCAAGCTAAATCACAAAGGTTAAAATCCTTCAAAACTGGATTCCTCATCATCATCATTTGTATGTCCAGATAGAGCTTCAGCTGTATCTGATGTGAGGGTATCAGCATTTAACCTACTGATTCCTCAATTACTGTAATTGTTTTGGGTATATATTTTTATTTCTGAAATTACCAGTGGCTGCTGCATTTTCCACCTTGGCTTATACT
>CAUYPK010091300.1:0-43772 GCA_963574355.1 Loris lydekkerianus
CCAACTATACCACAAGACTATGAGGAAAGGACCAAGGAAGGGGAAGGGAGGGGGGAGGTTTGGGTGGAGGGAGGGTGATGGGTTGGGCCACATCTATGGTGCATATTTTTATCTATAATAAAAAAAAAATAAATAAATAAAATAAATAAATAAAAAATAAGAGTTTGAATTAAAAAAAAAAAAGAAAATATAAGCAATTGAGTTTTGACAAAGTTGCAAAATCAAATGAGTCAAGAAAGGATTGCTTCTTCAATAAATGATTCTAAGTCATTGGGCATCCATACACATAAAAGTGAGCCTTAACTCGCATCTTATACTTTATATAAAAATTAACTCAAAATGAATCAATTGCTCATATACATAAATGGAAAACATGAACAAATAAAAGAAAATACTGTAGGAAATATGTTACATTTGGTTTGGTGATGTATTTTTTTATACAACAGAAAAAAATATGACCGTAAAATTTTAAAACTAACAATTTGTTCCTTATCAAATTAAAAGATTTGCTATGAAATTACAGTCCTTTTTCTTTGGGGGGGGGGGGGTGTAACTGAGTCTCACTTGGATGCCCTTGGTAGAGTGCTGTGATGTCATAGCTCGCAGTAACCTCAAACACTTGGGCTCAAGTGATCCTCTTTCCTCAGCCTCCCAAGTAGCAGGGATTACAGGTGCCCACCACAAACTTGAATAGTTTTAGAGACGGAGGTCTCGCTCTTAGCTCCGGCTGGACTCTAACTTCTGAGTTCAAGCAATCCAGATTACTGGGATTACAGGTGTGAGCCATGGGTGGCATCCAGCTGAAAATGACAGTCTTAAAGAATAAAAATACACCCAAAGACTGAAAAAAATTTTTTGCAAATAATGAATTCAGAGCAAATAAAGAATACTTGAAACTTCATAGTAAGAAAATCAATGACACTTCTACAAACTGAGCAAAAGATAGGAACAGGTGTTTTATCAAAGAAGATACAAGGAAGGCAAGTGAATATACAAAACATATTCAACATAATTAGTTATAACAAAATGCAAATTAAAACAATAACTTATCACTACAGCTCTATTAGAATGATTTTTTTTTTTTTTTAATCAGACAATACCAAACCCTGGCAAGGATATGAGCAACAGTAATTCTCATTGCACAGCTTTTTAAATGTACATTATTTATTTCATAGCATAGGGTTTTTTTTTTTCGATAGTTCCTTTTGTTTTCATTACAAAGTGTCTAACAAATAATTCAGCTAGATATGGGTAGATTAAGAGAAATCATAGGAATTGGTTTTACTAAATAAGTAATTAAAATAATCATCTTTGATTGAATGAGGCAAAGGCACTAAGTGGTATGGTGTACAGCACAGTACCTGAGAGAAACCCACCCATTGCTGTTTGGGTCGGTCATATTTATACCCTTCTGAGGCTGGAAGTATGCACAATTTGTTGGAAGAATCAAGGAATTTATAACTGTCAACAAAGACAAAGCATGTTTATTAATAAAATAATCTTAATAACTTCTAAGATGTATTTGGTATTTTTTGAGTAGCCTAATGAGTGCTATGCAGGACTATTATTGTATAAGAACAAATTGCTAATGTATTATTTAAGATGAAAGTCCCTTAAATAGGATAATATTATTTTATTTTATTTTATTTTAAAAACGTTTGATGTAGTATGATGTAAGTGGAATATTAAAAAATAACTTTATTATCATATAATATAAATAAAACAATAATAATTTTTATTAGCCAAAGGAAATTCCTATGATTCAATTAAATATGAAAAGTGGCACAGAGTAATTTCTTTGAATGTTCATACTTAATAAATATTTGCCAAGATAAAGAAAACATGAGCATTTGTGTGCCTGAAAATTTTCCATTATAAAGAAATTTAGCTGTACTTTCAGACAAAAGAGAGTACATGAACTTTTCACACTATTGAAACAGCCTGGTCAATTTTATATTTTCATTTAGAAATCCAACTCAAAGAAAAATTAGGAGTTGAATATGACTAAAAGGAAAGCAATGCTAGACACATGACCCTAGAAAATGTTCATTTAACAATGGCCATAATTGTGCATACTTTCTTTAAAGCCTATCAACAAAGGGAAATGTTTGTTCTCATGTTAATATTATTTTTAATATTGTCATTTTAAATATTAACAAATAAGTAAAATATTAAAAATAAAATTCTCATTAGACAGCGTAAAGGAGGAGGCGAGAAAAAAGAAAGGACCACATGGTGCCGACTTGAGTAAGTACAGGAGGGATGGAAGGGGAGATCAGCTCAGTTCATAGTGTGAAGAAAAATGAATGATGAGACTTAGTTAAAAAAAAAAAAAAAGAAAAATCTAATGATTAACAAAAAAAAATCTAGTGATTGGCAGTTTAACTCCCAACAGACTACAGGCAACTTCTGGACTCTGATTGTGAAAGAAAAAAGCTCCACAAATAAAACTGTTTCTTAAGAAAAGTGTTCCTACAGAGAAGGCAGATTTGGGTGTACAGTAATTAGATTTTAAAGGAGAAAAGAACAGAACTTTGCTCTAGATGTTATTAGAGGCTATAATACTTAATGATACATTTCAATTCTAATTTTACTTAAATTATAAAATTGCAAGCCCCACTGTTTCCTCGCACAGCCCCGGCCCCTCCTCTGCCACTCAATCAGCGTTTTGTGAAGCATTCTCCTTAATTAACTAAATAGTTGTCGAGCCAGACATCTTGACTTTGAGAAAATGGCTGTCGGGGGATTTGCTTTACGGAGGACCTAACAGAGTCTTCACACAGAACAGAAAAGTGACATTGGTTCTGAGAGAAATTTATAGTCCTGCTGAACTGAGGTTCCACCACCAGCAGAAGAAACTGCTCCAGAGGCGCGATGACTAATATGTCACCACATCAGCAGCACTTCCTCTGTGAAGCAGAGGAGGAACACCCAGATAAATCAGATTTGTCACAGGCCTAACTACCATTAGGATTGTCAGCCAGGATCTGAATTAGGCGTCTTAGAACAATGGATGGCAATGTTTCCGCTGAACTTATCCAGCAGCCTCTGCCCCAGCACCCTGGCAGCCATTCTGGTGGCTCAGGCCTTGTGTGTGTCTCCTAAGGATCTTCCCTAGATGTTGTTTCCAGAAAATCCCTGACAAGACATTTTACTTGTTTTAAAAAGCAAGCTAGAGACTAACTATGGAAAGAATAGCATGTGCTGTAGCACTTTTGTGTCTTGTTTGGGCTCTTCTAGCTTTATAATCCTGCAAATATACGGTAATAAGCAGTCATTATTTCTTGAGGTAGATCAAGAAAAAGCTATTTAGGTTACTTTCCCATTCTTTCTGCTAAAAGCACATTATTATAAAAATGATGAGGTCACATACATAGTAAAAGCATTTTAAGATTACATATTTAATAGTCTTTGTATATAATTAAGACATATAAATATAAAACAATTATGTTTTATTTTAATGTTTAACAAATAAGTTCATATCCATTATTAAAAATAACTGCTTGAAAGGAAAAAAATTGCAAATTTATAATATTAATGTTTCTCTTCACTTCGGAAATTTCATAGAATATACCTTATAACTTGGAAGAGTATCTGGGATTTAATAGATACAATAAATATTTGTTGAATCCTTGATGAGTTACATTTTTATTGGAGGAAATGGTTTGAGATATAAGAGTGTAACTTTTCTATACACAAATATATATGTATGTAGATATGTAGATACATAGTCATATTAAAAAGTATAGGATTCTATTTCCAGTTACAAGGCAAATGATTAAGGAAATTTGCCACAATGTAAGTTGTGTTTGTACAACAAATTTGATGTGCAAATTTTCAACAAAAATACTCTTTCTTTTTATAAGTACTTTTTAAATTAATATTTTATTTATTTTTTTTTTATTAAATCATAGCTGTGTACATTAATGTACTCATTGGGTACAATGTGCTGGTTTTATATACAATTTGAAACATTTTTGTCAAACTAGTTAACATAGCCTTCATGGCATTTTCTTAGTTATTGTGTTAAGACATTTATATTCTACATTTAGTACATTTCACATGTACCCTTGTAAGATACACCGTACGTGTAGTCCCACCAATTACCCTCCCCTTCCCTCCCTATCCCCTTTCCCCATATGCTTGGGCTATAATTGAGTTATAGGTTTCATATGAAAGCTATAAATTGGTTCATAGTAGGACTGAGTATATTGGTTACTTTTTATTTCATTTTTGAGATACTTTGCTAAGAAGAATATGTTCCAGCTCCATCCATGTAAACATGAAAGAGGTAAAGTCTCTATCTTTTTTTAAGGCTGCATAATATTCCATGGTGTACATATACCAAAATTTATTAATCCACTTGTGGATCAATGGGCACTTGACTTACATGACTTAGCAATTATGAATTGGGCTGCAATAAACATTCTGGTACAAATATCTTTGTTATAATGTGATTTTTGGTCTTCTGGATATATACCTAGCAAAGGAATTGTAATTGACATAATTATACATATTTATGAATTATTCATTTTGATATGTGTATACAATGTGTATTGATCAAATCAACTTAATTATTATATACATTGCCTTAAATTTTATCAATTTTTGTATTAAAAACATTCAAAATCTTTCTTTCTATTAGGAAATATATATAAAATTATTTGTAATTAGTTATTCTATAGTGCTGTAGAACACTAAGACTTATTTCTTCCATCTAGTTATACTTTTGTATCCTTTATCCAGCCTTTGGCTGTCCTCCCTGCTACCATTCCCTGCCTCTATTAAGCACCATTTTACTCTCTACTTCTGTAAGATTAACATTTTTGGTTTCTACATATGAGTGAAAACACGGGTATTTATCTTTCTGTGCCAGGACAAATTCATCTAATTTAATCCATTCAATTCATTATAGTATTTACATAAAAATAAATCAAAGATAATTGAAATAAGACATATTGGGAGAGGAAACACACTGTCCTTGAACTCTAGCAGTCACTGGTAGATATTCAGCTTCCAAGATCCTGAGATGCCTTTTCTTACTGCCGTGGATGGATATAGTTGCTTACTATTGTGAATATGAAGTCACTCCTATTCAATGAAATAATTAGTCAAACTGAATTATAACTATCATTGCATGTGTATGTTTCTCTCAGTAACTGGGATCTTCTTCATTTATTAAACATATATTTATTTAGTGGCTGTAATGGCACTAAGGATTCAAAAATGAAAGACATCTGTTCCTGTGATCAGAGAACTCAGATTCTCACAGCAAGGCAATCCAGCACTCAGGTCAGAAAGATGGCTGTATGGAAATTCCTGGCATTCAGCCTCCACAAGAAAGGACAAACTCATGTATAAACATTTAAAATCTGACTGGAGCATCCAAGGGAGAGTATAGAAGTGCAGAGAGGACCTGGAGAGACAATAGTGGTGACTGGAGGTTCAGGAGGGCAGTGTGGAGGCACCTGGCCTCTGAAGGCTTATCTCCCACATCAAGATTGGGTTTCCTACAGTCAGGAGAGACTTACCATTGTGGGGAAAGGTAAGAAGAAGATTCCCACCAGCCCCAATTGCCACTAGAAATATCTACAGTCCTTACTACAGAAGAATCTCATTGTCCTTGTAATATGTAAGCCCTGACTTTAGTTTGTGAAGTCACTGGGAATTTGTGCCGCTGTATTGCCTCTGATTGGGAGCACAAGGCATGCTCTGGGACATGTTTGCCAGGGTGGCCAGAGATGCTCCGCATCCACCCCTGTGAGCCACGCTGCTGCATTTTGAGACCAGAGCCACCTCTGGAGTGTGCCCTAATCTGGGGACTGGTAGCCACTATTCTTCTCCAATAGTGGGAATTCATCTTCATTTCCCCAAGCTCTCACATTTGGCTGAATACCAGAACCCCAGCCATGGAGCCTGGGGCCAAGATGGATTGTGATGTTGATCCTGCACAGCAAGAAAACCAGTCCCTGCTGCTGCAATTCCAACCCAGAATTGTCTGCCAGTCCTGCCCAAGACAAAACCACCCTTGAGCCAGACAAACTGCTGCATGCCCTTCTCCCAGTGGGAGGGCCCCGAAGTCTTCCAGTTGCTGATACACTGATCAGGCTGGTGGAGCAGCTACAAACCAACACCCAGGACCTGAGAAACAGGCCCGGAGCATCCCCACCCTATAGACACACCCTGGCCTGTTCAAGGTCCTGTGCCCTCAATCAGAGCCTGGGAAATAGTTCCTTACATCCCTCGGCCAGGCAAACAGCTGTGAGGCCATGTCTTGGATTAGAAAAACAGCCCTGGTGGCTGCTGCTGAGTTGGGTGAGTAGCCTATACCCATATTTTAATCCTGAGAAACACCTCATGGGACTCCCCTCATCAAAAATGCCCCAGACCAGTTAAGCAGTCATGGGCCCACATTCTGGATCTGAGAAACAGCAGCATGGGCCACCCTGGCAAACATGTCCCAGACTAACCAAGCAGCCTTGTGTCCACATTGCAGGCCTGAGAAACAGCCCCCACAGTCTGCTTTTGGCAGGTACACCCCTGAGCTTGCTGAGAAGCCTTGCACGCACACCATGACCTGGAGAAACGATCCTATGGATCCGCCCTCCCCAGTAGACTAATTCTCAGACAGCTGAACACCTTTGCACCTGAACCATAAGTCTCAGAAGCAATCTAAGATCTACTCTTCAGAATAAATTTTTCCCTATGATAACTACTCCAGAAAAATAGAAAAGGAAACTTTTTTCATCAAATGTGTAAAAATAATTTTATTAATAGGAACACATCAAACAAGAAAGAGCAAGGAAACATGATTATTTTAAAAGAAAACAATTCTATAGTAACAGATCCCAATTATAAAATATATATATTTTTATTATATTATAAAATATATATATATATATATATATATAGAATGTCAGAAAAACAAATTGAAATAATAGTCTTAAGGAAAATCAGGGAGATATGAATACAGATAGAAATTCAATGAAACCATAAAACAATTCATAGTTTGAACATAAAATTCAATAGAGGTAGGTATTGCAAAAAATGTCAAACAGAAATTCCAGGGCTAAAGAATTCAATGGCTGAAATAAAAAATTGGGAGTTTCAATAACAGACTACACAAAGCAAAATAAATAATTTTTGAAGATATAGACAAGTCTTTAGAAATAACAGAGGCAGATGAAAACAAATGAAGAATAAAAGACAATGATAAAATTCTACAGGATTTATGGGAAATCATTAAGGGAACATATCTTCATATTATGGGCTTTCCAGAAAGAGAATAATTTTTTTTTAATCAGTCCCAAGAGAGACTCACAATTGCTGCCTATGGTGTGCAGGGCCTGCAGGCTAACCACTGAGCTACAGTGGCCACCTCAAGAAAGGGAATATAAGAGAAAGGTAAGAAAAACATAGTTAATAAAATAATAGGCAAATATATCCCAAGTCTTGGGAGAGAAATGAACATCAGAGTCCAGGAAACTCAAAGAACCCCCTATAGATTCAAGCCAAACAGGTCTTTTTTGAAGCACATTATAATCAAATTGTCAAAAGTCAGTCAAAGAAAGAATTCCAAAAACCACAACAGAAAACATCCTAGTTATATATTATGAAATCCTTATTATCACAATTCTAGACACTTTATAGGACAGGATGGAATTGAATGATATAGTCAAAGTAGTGAAGGAAAAAAAGTCATCCAAGAATATTATACACAGCAAAGCTATCCATCAGAAACAAAGGAGAAATAAAGTCTTCCACAGACAAGTAAACACTACAGGAATTCCTCACCAAGGCCAGTACCCTACTAATCCATTATTGACTAGACCAGTCCATGGGAAATACTTAAGGAATTCTTAGATCCAGAAGTAAAAAGATAAAAATCACTAATATGAAAACATGTGAAACTATAAAACTCACCCATAAACCTATTATAAAAGGGAAAAAGAGAAAGGAATCAAATCTTGTCACTATAGAAAATCATCCAACCAGAAAAATAAATACTAAAAGAGGAAATAAGGGGAAAAGGATGTACAAAACAACCAGAAAACAATCAGTAAAATGACAAGAGTAAGCCCTCAGCTATTACTAATAAAACTGAATGGAAGCACATTAAATTCTTTATTGAAAAGATATAGACTGGCTGAATGAATAGAAAATAAGACCGAACCATGTACTTCCTATAAGAAACTGACTTCACTTATAAAGGCACACATATACTGAAAGTGAAGTGATGGAAAAGATATATCATACAAAAAGAAATGAAAAGTGAACAGTAATAGTATTTATATCAAACAAAATATATTTCAAGTAAAAATTTGCAAAAAAAAGACAAAGAAGCACTATATAAAAATAAAAGGCTTAATTCAGCATAAAGACTATAACAGCTGCTAATATATATGCACCCAACACTGAAGCACCAGATATTTGAAGCCAATATTATTAGATTTATGATAAAAAATAAACCTCGAGACAGTAATGACTGGTAACATCAACAGCTCACTTTTAGTACTGGACAGATTATCTAAACAGAAAATCAACAAAAAAGATCAAATTTAAGCTCTATTATAGACTTAATGAACCTAACAGACATTTACAGAATATTTCACTCAACATCTATAGAACACATATTCTTTTCATCAGCACATGGAATATTTTCCAGGAATTTTAATTTTTAATTTTTTTATTTTTTTTGAGAGAGAACAAGAGCTCCACTTTTTAACCCTGGGTAGAGTGCTATGGCATCATAGCTCATAGCACCCTCAAACTCTTGGGCTCAAGTGATTCTCTTGCCTTAGCCTCCCAAGTAGCTGGGACTAAAGGACCCGCCATAATGCCTGGCTATTTGTTGTTGTTGTTAGTAGAGATGGGGTCTGCTCTTACTCGGGCTGAGCTCAAGTGATCCACCTGCCTTGGCTGCCCAGAGGGCTAGAATTACAGGTGTGAGACACCGTGCCCAGCCCTCATTTTCCGAGATTGATCATATGTTCTGGCGCAAAACAAGTATCAAAATTTTTTTTAAAAATTGAAATCATATAAAGTATCTAATCTGGTAACAATGGAATAACAAGATTAACATTCCAAACTATACAAGTACATGAAAATTAAGTAGCATACTCATGATTGACCAATTAATGAAGAGGAAAATTAAGAGGGCATTTTTAAAATGTCTTCGAACAAATGAAAAAGAAACACACATGCACGACCTCTGAAATATAGCAAAAGCAATACTAAGAGGTGAGTTTACAACAATAAATGCCTACATTGAAACAATGTAATGGTGCATCTCAAGGAACTGTTAAGAGCAAGAACAAACCAAATCTAAAATTGGTGCAAGGAAAGAAATAAAACAAGTCATAACTAATAAAATAAATTGAGAGGAACAAAATACAAAAGAGCAAAAATGTTAGTTTTTGAAAAGATAACAAGCCATTAGCTACACTAACAAAAAAAGTAAGAAGACCCAAATAAAGTCAGAAATATAAAAAGGGACGTCAAAATGGATGTCTTAGAAGAGTAAAGGTTAATTGGCAAATGCTATCAGATACTATGAATCACACTAGGGGTCAATACATTTGAAAACCCAGAGCAAATGGATAAATTCCTGGGCTCAACTGACCTACAAAGATTGAACCAAGAAGAAACAGAGAACCTGAACAGACCAATAACTAGTAAAAAATCGGATCAATAACAAAAGTCTTCCAACAAAGAAAAGTCCAACACATGATGACTTCAATGGTGAATGCTAAGGAACCTTTAATGGAGAATTAATACCAATTCTACTCAAACTATTAAAAAAAAAAAAAAAAGAAGCATGAAAAATTTTTCCTAACTCATTCTATGAGGCCAGCATAACCCTGCTATTGAAACCAAACAAGACCTTAATAAAAAAAAAAAAAAAAGAGGCCAGGGCAGCACCTGTGGCTCAAAGGAGTAGTGTGGAAGCCCCATATGCCAGAGGTGGTGGGTTCAAACCCAGCCCTGGCCAAAAACTGCAAAAAAAAAAAAAAAGAAAAGAGGCAGGGCACAACGGTTTATGCCTTTAATCTTAGCACTCTGGGAGGCTGAGGCAGGTGGATTTGCTTGAGCTCATGAGTTCCAGACCAGCCTGAGCAAGAGTGAGACTTATATAACTTAGCCAGGCATGGTGACTTGACTATAGTCTCACTTTTTGAAGAGAAAAGAAACCAACGCTTTCCACTGTAATGTATTTTACCATCATGAAAATAAACCCTTGAAATCTAAATCTTCAGAGATTTTGATACACTGATCAAGCTAAGTGAAATGGACTTGATTACCCCATTGTGATGGTAACCTCTTTGCAGTTAGACTGTCTTCCTTTTCTCCCAGGGGTTCCTATCAGTCCAGTCACATTGTACTTGCTGCCTAGCTACCCTTTAAAGCACAGTGACAGCCAAATGTCTTACACAGTTAAATGCATCAGAAACCTGGGCTGCCAGAATTCATCATTGGTAAGTTATTTATTCAAAGCAAACCTTTGAGTATCCTCTGTCTTCCTGAAATAATGACCTGGAGCAGAACACACAAGTTGAAATCCCAGCTGTGTCACTTACTAGTGAAGTTTCAGAAAATGATTTTTTACTCCCATTCTAAATCTTTTGTGGAATAAGATATGATGCTAATTATGAAGAAAGAAATTTACTTCATGTTAATTTCATGAATGTCAACTTTCTTTTCCAGAAAATCAGATTTAACACATATCTGTGCTGTGAAAATTAAATGAGATAATACATATGAAAGTGCTTGCTTGGTAAACACCAAAACACTCTGCAAATAAGAGCAATTACTATCTGTGACTTGACTTTTTTATTTCAGTTATTTGCCACTAGATTTACCACTCTGATCACTTTTAAAGAAATACGTTTTCTCTTATGATTCCTTCATTATTAAATATCTTTTTGAGAGCTGATGAATTTCTCTTAGAAAAGATGACACTCACGATGAAATATAAATATTATAACCACAGAATGAAGCAATTTTCAGTGACATAAGTGGTAATATGCAAATTGTGAGTTAAATAGGAGTTAAACATTTGTCTAATAAAACAAATAAATAACATTTATAATAGATCACAACCAAGGATGGAAAAGTTTATAATTATGGGATTATTTATTAAGGAAGAATGAGTCTGGAAGCCTTTAGCGAAAAGTGAGATTTCTCTGTTAAATCTGATAATTTCTTCATATTTAGATTTGACAATATAAATTATGAATTTTTAATCTAAAGGTATATAGTACTTTCATTTCTTTTAAAAATGGGAAAATAAAAAAATTATAAATGAAGTTCTTCAAATGATGTAAAATCAAAATATTACTGGAACGTGACAAAAGATTTAGGACAATAGGAATCTCATGAGTGAAATAATGATATTAGTCCATTTGATAACAATTTTGGATGTCTTTTGGTAAAAGAATGTTTTAATCCATTACCAATGCCTCCATGACTGCATACGATGTCATTCTAGGAGATTGAAATAACTTGAAATAGACCATTCTTTTGGCATTTGATGGCTTATCAAATGCATGTAGATAAAGGAGTATAAAATAATAATTCCATATGTAGCAAAGGGCCGTAATTAAGCTGTTAGACAGTAAGGGCAGTGAGCCTCTCTCCTCTTCCTTGTGTCTTTCCACTGCCTGCACACATAGCTATTTATCACATGGTGCTCAATAAAAACCACTTCTTGACTGATGACCTTGCCTAACAAACAAGAATATGTCCTTCCCCAGGCTCCTAACCTGTTTTAATTTATATAGAAAAATTAAAAATATTTTAGAATATATAGAAAATATTGTTGACTACTTCTAATATCTTGAGAACTAATTTGTAAAGCCATTGGGAGTGTTTTTCTTTATTTCCCAGAATCATTCCAATCTTAATACTAAGAGTGCTTGGCACCTGCCAAAATGTCCTACTTTTTTAACAGTTTTGTTGAGTTCCAACTCATATAAAATAATCTGCAGATGCTAAAAGTGTAAATTTTGATGCATTTTTACAAATGCATAGACCCATGAATTCCCAGTATGCACCTATGAAACAAAGATAATGAACCTGCCATAAATCGCAAGCATCCTTCTAACTTGTAATCAGTCCCTCTCTATTCTGATTCAATAATCTATTTATCTTTAACTTTATTATTTGAAATTGATGAGACTCATTGAGCTTCTTGGATATGTGGGTTTATAGTTTTCATCAAATTTGGAAAATGTTCAGCCACTTTTTTTTTTTTTTTTTTTGTAGAGACAGAGTCTCACTTTATCACCCTCCTTAGAGTGCCATGGCCTCACACAACTCACAGCAACCTCGAACTCCTGGGCTTGGGCAATTCTCTTGCCTCAGGCTCCCGAGTAGCTGGGACTACAGGCACTCGCCACAATGCCCGGCTATTTTTTTGTTTCAGTATAGCCGAATTCAGGTTTAAACCCACCACCCTCAGTATATGGGGCTGGCACCCTACCCACTGAGCCACAGGTGCCGTCCCACTATTTTTTTTTTTTTTAAATAATTTTTTCCTCCATGTCTACTCCCCGTCACGGGCTCCAAGTGCATGCATTGCAGGCCACACAGCTCTCTAATGCCCTGTTTGTTCTTCTCATTTTACTCATTCTCTTCTCTCTGTATTTTGACAGATTCTATTGGCATGTCTAGTCTTTACAAGTATCTCCAGAAAAATATGTGAGTTTCTCTGTTAAATCTGATAATTTCTTCATATTTAGATTTGACAATATAAATCAAATTTACTAGTCTTTTTTTTTCTCAAAAATCTGTTCTACTTTGAATTCCAACCAGTATATTTTCAGCTGATGGTTTTGGTTTCTACAAGTTCGGTTTGAGTCTTTTTATTACTTCTGTGTCTCTACTTAACTTTCTGAATGTACAACATGCTGTTACAATATCTGGTATAAAGTTTTTGCCAACCCATTCTAACATCTGGGTCAATTCTGGGGTCTGTGTTAATGTACTTTCCCTCCCATTGGGTATGCGCACATCTTATTTTCCTCCTACTTTGCGTGCCACGTGTTTTAGGCTGTATGATAAATACCATAAATGTGATAGTTTATAAACAAAATTTATTTGGTTATAAAATTTATTTCTCATAGTTCTGGAGACTGCATGCTGAAGATCAAGGAATCAGCAGTTTCAGTGTCTGGTGAGGGCCCACCCGCTGGTTCACAGGAGGGCCTCCTCCCGGTGTGATCACTCTGTGAAAGAAGCCAGCTTGCCATTTGCTAACTCTTACCAGGGCACTAATCTCAGTCATGAGGACTGTGCCCTTATTAATTACTCACCTCCCAAAAGCCCCATCTCCTAATCAAATCTTGTTGGGGATTTATGATTTCAACATTTTAATAAGGCAAAAACATTTGCTCTATAGAACATTTATGATACCAAACATTGTAAATTTTACCCTTTTGGGTACTGGATATTTTTTCCTTCCTATGGATATTCTTGAAAAAAACTTTTTTTTCTGGGGATACTTGTAAAGAGTTTGATCCTTTGGGGTCTTCCATTAAGGTTTTTGAGAAGAGTCAGTATAACCTTCATTATACTAGAAAAGCCACTGACCTCTCCAAGAATTGTGAAGTCTAGTTGATGGAAACAGGCACTATTGAAGGCTGTGCCTACTGGACTGTTATTTCTAACCCTTTCAAGTGGTTCTTAACCTAAAAATTCTAAAAAATCTCTTAAGACCAAAGTGGGGCAATCATTGGACTCACCTTATTTGTTTCATAGCTCTCTAAGATCACTGTGCTCATTGCCTGATTGCAAATTGGGCTGCAAACCTTCGTTAAATATATTTTGGTTGTTTCAGGTAGGCAGGTATATCTAGTTCCTATTATTTTATCTAAGACCAAAGCAGAATTTGGATGTGTTGTTAAGTAAAACTTGCAATGAAGAGAAACTATAAAAAACACTAAATATGAATAAAAAATAGAAAAACATATTTTCTTAAAATCATTAACATAAGTAGAACCAAAAATTTTATGTGAGCAATGCCTGCAGAATTCCTAGAACTTAAAATACTTCTCAGAATCAATTGAGACCTATATCCACACCACCACTAGGTGCTCTTAAGCTCATAGCTGATCCCTGCTAGATATTTGGCAAATACGGCAGAATCTATATTACTAATGTAACAACTATATTTGTACCTGAATTAACTCAAATTTGAAAGAAACTACATTTAGAGAAAGAAGAAATTTTAATTAGGAAGTCAATAAACTTAACTTCAAGATTAATTTAAAGGGTTTCTTTCTTTCTTTTTTATAATTGAGAACCTAAAAATGATAAAGGTGCTTAAGATAAAGCCTGGGTAATATTGCTAAATGTTGCTATAAAGAAGTTAAATCAACACTGAGTTTGGGGTTTGGTTGATCAAAATTTGTAGGCACCAAAAAACAAGGAAAGAAAAGAAAAATTAGTACATATATGGCAGAATACAACTCACCACAAAATCAATATACATGCAGAAAAATATGTTTTTTTCAAAATATCAATTTGAAATTTATTTTTGAAAATAATTGTAAACTGCTCTACTGGAAATTGAGTAGAAAATTTATTTTTTTTTTTTTTTGCATTTTAATGGACCTTTGGTATCTGTTTAAATAAACACTTTATGCATTTCTTTGGAAATTCAATTTATTGCTTAATTCGATAATATAGATCTCATGTTTAAAGTGTTCGCATTACAAATTTAAAGTGCTTTTAATTTTTTGTGAATTCAAAGAGAATCTCAGAATTGCAAAGGTGTGACTTAATAAATGTTTCCATTTGTATAGACCAGAAAGTAGTGACAAGTCTGTTCCTACTAACATATTGCATGCCAGGCAACACTGCAAAGAAAGCACGCAAGGCACTTTCAATATCTGGAAATAGGAAAATTATTTTCCCTGATGGGCAGTTGAAATGCACCAGGGAAGACAGAGAGAAGAATGGTATGTCTGTATTTATTATGACAAACCTATGACAGCACCACTCTGTTCTTTGATAGACAAACATAATCTTTATAATATGTTTAAAGATTTCTTGCTCTTTAGCTTATTTCTTTCAAAGCTGCCTTTGATCACAAACCAAACCCAACTGAATGGAAAACAATACCTATTGTTCCCTATGTATCATAACTAACCTACCTATTTTATCTTTCATTACTAGATTCTGATTGTCATTTAAATGAACCCTAACAGAGGCTTTATATAATACGATAGGATAGCTTACTCTTTCTGTTTTTATACCTGCAATTTATGTATTAGCACAATAATTATTATTGTTTTATTATTAAGAGTAGCAATGTAAATGTCCCTACTCTACTAAATTTAAATTCATTTTTATAACAAAAATATTCCTAGCACAATTAAATTATAACCATAAGCACTAATATCATCATATGAAATAGGTCAAAACTTCTGTGCTCTTATATTTCTTCTATATATTTTCAGTTATGTTGGCAAGTAGCAGAGTGCATTGTTTTCTACCAATTATTTGCAGCATAAAATGAATTCTGAATGCACATCTAATGAAATCCATATATTAGAATTCTTGCTCTTTCTATAAAGCCAAATTACTCTAAATTTTTTATTCAGCAGAAAGAATGTTATAAAATACAGTTCCAGGGGTATGATCCATCTGTCATAGAAGTATTAATTTCAAGTAGGAATGTAATTGCATTTTCTGTCTCAATATTAAGATTTTGTGAATTGTGTTAATAGCTAACAAGAGAAATCGGAACATGCAAGCACTGTATCTGTAGAATACTCCGGCCTCTGAGAATATTCTTCTTTTGATAGGACATAAACTGAAGACTATACAAAGCACAATAAATGTACCTTTGCAGCTGTCAAATAAATTCATGAGTGGTAAGCTTCCACATTTTTCAAAAATTGTTATAAATAAGAACCATGACCACCCTCTGGGAAAAGACACCCAAGACCTTCACTCTCTTTCTGACAATGGTTTATAACAAATCCAAGTTCATACTCTAAAAGGAAACGTGTATTTATCCTTAGCGGCTGTCCAGACTTGATAAGAGGGATTTTTGACTCAATTTCTATGAAACATAATGTAATCAAAGTCTGAGACGTTAATGGATCGCACCTGATGTTTAAAACCTTCTTTGCCATTTACTAAGAACCTAGCAATGCATGGCTAATTTTAGCATATTTGTTTTGGTGAGTATCTCTGGAAAGTATCCGTTACTAATTAGAGGTATGATCAGGAATACATAATTTAGAGTATTTATGTTTGTATTTCTCACACTCAAATGAGTTGTCAAACAGGTCATGGACTTCCTTCCAAATTGGCCATTTGTCTATTTAGTCCAAAGACAATATTGGTTGCATATGACTTCTCAGCCTCGTTGCCATAGCTCAAAAGCCTCTCTGGCATTCAAAACCCTCTGGATGAAAATTCATGGTAAATATTTTTCCAGAGAAAATTCCCAGGTGAAAATTCAATTAACCTCATCACTCACTTTAAAATGTTACATACCATAGAATTGAGACATCTCCCTGAATTACATAAAACCTGCACTCTTTCTCTACCTGACTACTAAACTACGTATTTGTTTGCATAAAGATCCATGTCAAATCGTTTAGTAAAGTTTCCCCACATGTGATTGTAATTGCCCAGTACAACCATTTCAAATTACTTCAAACTGTTTATTTTTTCTTTTTCTTTTTTTTTTAATTAATATTAAATCATAGCTGTGTACATTAATGCGATCACGGGGCAGAGGGAGGGTGATTGGTGGGATTACACCCGTGGTGCATCTTACAAGGGTACACGTGAAACTTAGTAAATGCAGAATATAAATGTCTTAACACAATAACTAAAAACATGCCAGGAAGGCTATGTTAACCAGTGTGATGAAAATGTGTCAAACTGCTTATTTTTTTCTACAAATGTTCATTGTCCCATGATTGTTTGTTTGTTTTTACCTACTTGGAAATGAAGTCTACAACTTATGTAAATATCGTTACTCAGAACAGATCCTTATCTCCATTTTTCTCTTTCCATCCTAGTTGTTGTTTTCACCCAGTAACTCAAATTAAATTTTTATCATGTATCTGCAGAACAATATAAAATAATGTATATTTTTAGAGATGTTGGGCATTATTAGACATATTGGTTTATTACAACTCCAGCCACGACCAATCCTCTGCAAAGATATCAGTACACTGAGCAAAAAGAATTTAAAATTAACCTTAGCACTGCCTTTCAGACCAGCTATAAGCAAGGATTTTTACTATTATTTTGTGTCTTATATGCAGGTACAATTTTGTCCAATTTTCTTATCAATGATTTTTAAGATGCCAGAACTATAATCACTCTGCAGCTTTCGGCACCATGCACAAGTGAGGAATTAACTAGCTATTTCTATTGCTCATGAAACCAGTAATAATGATGATTTTATTTTTTCATGCCACATACTTAACTGCAAAACTGGGACATGAAAATGTTCTGAAATTTTACACTGGAGGAAAGGATGAGGCCCAAATTATGCAATGGTTGACTTTGTCCATGGTTCTTGGTGCAATCATACACTCTATGAAAGATCATTAAGGTCTTTTCTTGACTGAACACCTCATGACAGTCCATTAATCCATCCTTGCTATCTATGTACTTTGTTCCTCTTTCCAAATCATTTCTGAATCATGATGAAAACATTTCAAGCTTTTCTGACAGCTCTCCAGAAGAAATCACACACATGTTTCTGTATATACACGTACAAACACCCAGGGTACAATTTATGGAAGGACAGTAGGTTTGTTAGTTGCGTAGTTATGAAGCAAAGTTAGATTCTCTTACAATGCGCAGTCCATTACCTTTCACCAGTCTTTGAAATTTGGGACCGAATACCATGTGGGCTACTTGTCATGTGGACCAAGAGAGAAATAAGAAATGATATAAAGCAATTTCCCTTGACAGCAGAGACACAGATGGAGATGATGTTTGGACCATATTATCTGCTCTAGGGTCATCCCTGAAGCCATTAGCTATCATAATGATGGAACTGGAGTTATTTATTTCCCCACAATTTTCCAATGTGCAGAAACATTGTTACATTGGGGGCCTGAATTTTCTTCCAAGAGGTTGTGTTGTCCTTGAGAGAAAACACCATATATTACAGAATATTTTTAGTTTATAGGAATAAAAATTACAAATTAAAGATTATAAGCATTATATAAAATGCACAAATAATACAATAATTATCAAGTAAAATTAAACTTTTCATACTACTATTGATATATTTATAAAGTATATAAACTTTTCTAGGAGTTCTTGACTTCCTATTCTGAGTTAATTCAGCCATTTAAGAGTATTATTTGACAATTTCAATTGATTTATTCAATTATTCTGTTATTCAGAGATTGAACAAATATTTATGAAAAATCTAACATGTGCCAGGGCTGATGATATGTCAGAAAACAGAACAGAGCAAAAAACGAGGAGAAAAAAAATAACAATTTCTGCACTATAGAGCTTGAGCCCTAGGAGGAGAGACAGTAAAATACAAGCATAACAAGTCAGTTTTATAATATTTAAAAGACAAATAGTACTATGGAACAAAAAGAGCAGGGTAAGTGGGAACAAGGGTGCCCACGGTGGCAGGGGAGATGAGGGGCAGATGGAGGTCAGAAGTGCGATTCCACAAGCTGGTGGGGAGAAGCCTTCCTGAAATGTGGCATCTGAACAGCATCTCATAGTAAGGAGTTAACCACATAAATGGCTGGAGAAGAGCACTGAGGAAGAACAATCCACAGCAAAGGCAATGAGGTGAGAATGTGCTTGCTACCTTCGAGAAACTACGGGAAGGCATTTGTGGTTGGAACCGCGTGAGGGAAATAATATAGACGAGAACACAGAAATGACAGTGTGGAATTAAAAGGGTGCATTTTTAAGGCCATGATAATCACTATGGCTCTGGGTCTGAAGACAATGAGGAAAGGAAGGAGTTCAAGCAGAAGAGTAACATGACCTGACTTCCTTTTTAACCAACTGAGGAAAGGACGAGGTGGAGGCTAAGAAATTCTTTAGAAGGGTTTGCAATAACTGAGGATGAAGAAAATAGACACTGTATAAAATAATAAATAGCCTGTGGCCTAAGCATTTTTACGAGGAAACATAACAGGTGTATGTAAGCAAGACATTGTTATTGGAGGGAATGATCAGTTGTGATTGGGTGGAGAGACAAATGTTTCCAAGAAAAAGAAAAACTCTCTCTTTAGAAAATATTTGCATTATACAAACTAAATCCAACTTTTGTCAAATTATACTCAATTTTCTAGATATTAAACCAAGTAAGCCATTACATTCCCTGAAAAGCTGAGTCTCAGAAACTTATATGACATTATAGATTAGATAATTTGGATAAAATGCTGAATTCAGTGTGTGTGCGTGTTTAATAGCTCATTTGGTCCCAAAACATCAGCTGTTTATATTTAAGAAATATTGTTTCAATTATAAGACATTAACGGTATTATACAGACAGAGTGATGTATTTGCTTTTTATTTTTATGTTTTCCCCTTTACTTGTTATTTAAGTTTCGTTGTCCTTATCTGAGGTCTTTTTCTTCTTGAGCAACATCAAAATCCATATAATGATTCATACTTGCAAATATTTACCAAAGATTAAGCAGGCAATAGGAGATGTCAACCAATCCACTTTTCTATAGGAGGGAAACAGATTGTAAAGAATATAAATTTTATGAATTATTGCTTATTATAAGTCACCATTGAAAGGGCTTTGTAATTCAATGGTTTCTGTAATTCAAAATGTACTCATTCAACTGTAAGAGATGCTAATGTGTTGAACCATGAAAATCAAGAGCTGTTTTGTGGTTTCCAAAATGCAAAAATGAAAGAATGAAATTAAGTTTAATTGTGTTTTGTTTTTAATTAACAGCATCCATGTGCAAAGTGTCTAAATCTATTGAAGTGCAGAGGTCTACATTAAATTATAAAACATCCATAAAGTATATTTAGTATATGCTATAAAATACTACACAACTAATACGTTGGATGCTACTTTATCACTCTTATTTCCAAACATTGACAGAAACAATCCATTACAATGCTATAACATACAACTTGTTTGAAAATACAATTTGTACTAACTATTCATCCTAGAATTACAGACACAAAATTCTCAGAATCATAAAATCTCCCCATTTGGATGTTATACAATATCTACATTACTAGTTACATATTGTACAATTATATGGACATTTATATATAAATTATTTTTAATTTGACATTTATGTGTATTTTATATGACATTCATGTGTATCATGATATTTTCATCTATGATTCATTATATTAATATTCTGGTATATAAAATATTTTTCACCCTTTATCATTTGTCTTGAATACAATTATAATTTTTGATAGCAGAAACTGTGAATTTTTGTGTCTTTACTTAGAAAATAATGAAATAAAGATAAGACAATTAAAATTCTTGATGAAAATGAAACCTTTTCAGTGGTGAGGTAGTCTAGCTTGTCCAACTCGGTGCACTAAAATAACCCATCCTCAGTTAATGAAGTTCTGAGCAACTACAGTAGTCATAATTTATATATTATGTCCAAATAGGATTCAAAATAACATAAACTGTTTTCAAGGAAATATGAAGAAACTTTTTTCTGAAAGTCGTTATGAAATGTTTCTGGCCTCAGGTGAATATAGCAGAACCTCCATAGTTGACCACCTTCCTACATTGACCACCTCCTTAAGTTACCTAATTTTCATAGACTCGACATGTACCACGTGTACATATCAGTACAGTAGGCCTAGTCCCTTATGTTGATCAGCTCCATGTGTTGACCAGTTTGTCACAGTCCCCTGAGTAATCAACTTACAAAAGTTCTACTGGATTTAGCAAATTAATTCTGTTTTGTAAACTTGCCATTCGATCCTATAATTCCTCTAACTAGGTTTATACCCAGAAGACCAAAAATAAAAATATATTGAAGGAAACTAAAAACTCATGATGACAGTTACATTGGAAGTTACCCTTGTCTAAATTGGTAATTTTACCTTTCCCTATCCAGATTCTCAGTAACTTTACAAGATCCATTGGACCTAAAAGGAAATCACTACTAATCTGGCAGAAACTAGATTATGATCACATCGAGGTGTGCAGAAAGTTGAGATTTGGAGCTCCGTGCCATTAATCCTAAATCTGGCAGGTGACACAAAAATTGCTTTTAAAGCTTTGCATTGTGAATGCTGTGGCTTGTAGAAAACACATTTTTCTTCAGTTGAGTGGGCAAGATTTTGTCAACTGCAAATTTCATTTGCTGTAATTATAGACTTACCTGAAATAATAAATGTGGTTTTTTATATCTTAACTGTCTTTGATCATATGTTTCCTGTACCACAGGAAACCTGTTACTTTAGGGAAAAAGAGAGAAACCCAATTAGCAAGAGTTAGTTAAAACTCTGGTAGAGATCTCCAAAATACCACAGACGAATGTTGTTCATTAAGTGTGTGTGTATGTGTATGAATGTTCCCAGATAGAAAATTAATGTATTTCTACCCTCAGGGGTGCTTTAGGCAATGTCTTAACCTCTGACTTTCAGCTTTCTCTTTTGAAAAATGGATATATTAGTACATACATTAAGTTTTGACATAAAATTTATATAGTGAAACCTGCAAGGTAGTATTTGGTCGTATGAATTCATTAGGTAAGTTTAATACATTTACATATTCACATGTATTTCAGCTCATGCAAATTGAATGTGCCACATGACTGTCAAGAAATTTATGGGTGGTGCCTGGGAGTTAGTGAGTAGGGTGCCAGACCCATATACCAAGGGTGGTGGGTTCAAACCCAGCCCCAGCCAAACTGCAACAAAAAAATAGCCAAGCATTGTGGTGGGCACCTGTAGTCCCAGCTACTCAAGAGGCTGAGGCAAGAGAATCACCTAAGTCCAAGAGCTGGAGGTTACTGTGAGATATAACGCCATGGGGTGACAAATTGACACTCTGTCTCTAAAAAGAAAGAAAGAAAGAAAGAAAGAAAGAAAGAAAGAAAGAAAGAAAGAAAGAAAGAAAGAAAGAAAGAAATTTATGAAGATTTAATCACCATGATAAAGAAGTAGCTGAGTATAATGGCATTTCAGTTACTATAAATAAAAAACAGTGTTCGCATATTAAAACATATTATCTTAGACATCCCAATCACTCAATCTTGTACCATCTCACATTTATAAAAGATAATTTGAAATTTGAAGAGTTTAACAATTTCCAAATATCACAGAGGTTGTAACTGTCAGAGGATGGCTTTAAAACAGACTGTGCGATGACATCTTTGTTCTTTCTAATTAACCTGCATTGAATAACTAGAGGGCACAAGAAGCTTGCTCCTAGTCTTCTGAACGATTAATTCACCATAAAAAGTTCTCACCACCCACTTAGTATTTTATGAGTTAACACATCTACAACTAAGAGTATAGTTACACATATCCTAGAGTATAATATTTTTCTGAAATTGTAAATGAAACTATCCATTAGGTGTCTTGGTAGTCTAGACAATAAAGAACAAGAAAAACTATATGGTTTATTTGACAGTTTGTAGAAGCCTCAGTGAATTCCCTATCACGGCATCATAGCTAATAAGTCCACCATTTACATTTTCTAGATTCGCTTGTTAAAGTAGTCAAACTAATCGTTCACAAATAGCTTTTAGAAGTTTGTGAGTAACATTTTGGCAACTTGAGGTCTGCTTTAGACAGAAAACACTGAATCTAAGGCCTGGCTTAAATATCCTAACTCATCTTTAGGGAAGGCATCTTAATAGCAGTTTTAATATTGATGATGATAAAAATGAGCTCTGTAGAAAATCCTTATATTCTAGAAAATATGCTAACATAAACTATTTCATTTCTTCTTTCCTTGCACTCCTCTAAGGCAGGCAGAAAAAGTTTACTATTCTCATTGTAAAAATGAAGAAGCTGAGACTCACAGTGATGAGGTCATGTGCCCACAATGATAGAATCCTGGAATGGAAAAGCCTATCTTCTACTCATTGTTTTAGCTTTATTCATCATACTGTAAGACAGTAAATTTAGGGATCATCTTGAGGTACAAAAGATTTATATTCTGCTTTAAGAAATATATATGTATTAATGTGAGTTTTACATTCACAGGTCTAGTACTTACATCTTAGGTCATTTTAACCATTTATTGCTTTTATGTTCAAGAAGAGACTCTAGGGATGTTTTAATATACAGAGTGGCAATCTGAGCAAGTCAAATTACATCTGGTTAGAAATATACAGATAAATGACCTTTATATCAGATGAATGTCATGTAAGTCTAGTGACAGGAATAACTTGATGAGGAGAAAACATTATTCCTTAAGCCACAGATTCTCAGCTCTGGCTTTTAGCTCCTCAGGTTTCCTTCAGGGGTGGTTCTGAAGTGAAGAAAAATTTCAAAGCAAATATGTATTTACATTTTAAATTTTTCATATGTATGATCATTATTTTCTTTGTGTGGAATAGGAGGAAAATGGAAATTCTTGCATGTCATGTCAGTGTGAACAGTTTTGCTGAGAGAGCTTTCCTGGAATCCTGGAGTTACAGCATATATTAGCAATTCCTCCAAAATGCAAAACAAATCTGAAGGTAGAAGTTACTACATGAAGTTTCTAATTCAGTAGTTGGTGCACAAAACATAAGAAAGCAAAACAAAAAAGTTTCTGTTGACTTCTATAGTACATTGTGCCCACAGCTACTGCTAAATTTAAGCTGTATTTTGTTTGTTTTTAATCTCTTAACTGTGCTATTTCAATGTACCCCTGAGTTTTTCTTCCCTTCCTCTCTCCCTCCTCCTCTCCCTGCCTTCTTTTTCTTCTCTTTCTCTTTCTCTTCTTTCTTCTTCTTCATTGTTAAAATTCTGTTTTTTAACAGATTCAGCGAGGTATAATTGACACACAAAGACCTCCACTTACACAGTGTCCACAATTTGATCAGAGTTTGGATGAAAACACCTGCGATTCCATCACCATAATTAGGATAATGAACATATCCAACATCTGTGAATTTCCTTGTGCCTTTTAGTTTTTTTGTCTTCTGGTAAGAACACTCACCCTGTGTTAAAAGATCTATTCTCTTCACAGATTTTGAAGGGTGCAATATCCTATTGTTCACTATAGCCATGATGTTTTACTGTAGGTCTCTGGAATTTATTCATCTATCATAGCTAAAACTATATACCCACTGAATAAATCTCCACTTACCCACACCCAAGCCCCTAGAAACCACTGTTGTATTATCTGTTTCTATGAGTTTGACTTTTATAGCTACTTCATTGTAAGAAGAATCATAGACTACTGGATTTTGTAGGACTGACTTATTAGTATAATGTCCTAAAGGTTCATCCATCTTGGCTCCAATGCCAGCATTTCCTCAATTTTTAAGCTGATTAATATTCCATTGTATGTATATACATCATATTTACTCATCCATTTATTCATTTATGAACACATATGTTTATTCCATATTTTGGCTATTGTAACTAATGCTACAATGAACATGGAAAAGAGATATCTTTACAAAGAGATTATTTCAATTCTTTTGGATATATACTGAGAAGTAGAATTACTGGATTATAGAGAATTTCTATTGCTTTTTACCTTTTGAGAAACTTCCATACTGTTTTTCACAGCTGCCGTACCATTTCCCATCTCAACAGCAATGTACAAGGGTCAACTTCTCTTGACATCCTCACCAACATTGTTATATTTTGTTTTCTTGATAGGTGGAAGGCATGAAGTGATATCTATTATATTTTGATTTGAATTCCCTGATAGTTATTTATTATGAGGACCTAATGCCTTCTGATAGTACTCCTCAGGAGTTTACAGTTGTTATCTGCAAGAACATCAATCTACTCCAAACTTTTTTTACTATAGAAAAAGTGAAAGAGTCAACTACATCAATTATGTTACATTCCAAATCCCTTGTAATGATTTACAAGGACTAGCATAATCTGTCCCTCACTGCTTCTCCTATCTCATCTTTTTCCACTCTTTATTTGCTCATTACTCACCAACACACTGACCTTTTTTAAACATCCTGATCTTGTGCTACTTTTACAGATGTTTAACTTCCTTTCTACATTTTTCTGTTTCAATTTCAATCCTAACTTTTCATTTTAATGGCTGTTCTTTCTCACAAAATTATAATTTTAGATATTACTCCTCTAAAAAGAGTTATATGATTATACAATATCAAGAAATACTTTTTCATAGTTACTTTGTTTCCTATCATACCACTTAATGTATCTCATATGATATATCACCATCTGAAATCTTTAATATATCTATTCACATGGTATAAGTATTCCTTCTTCTTCTATAATCTGAGATCAGAAATCAGCATTCCAACTACGTTGTTCCTTATATCCCTACAGCAGAGAACAGAGCTTTTACACCTTTGATACCTTAGAAGGTATTTAGTGAATAATTTGAAATTAATTTTGGGAGAAATTTGGTGAATTGAAACACTTTCAAATGGACATTGTAAAGGTAATTTTTTTCCACTAAAGGTAACTTATGTGAATGTATAAATTATTTCTCTGGAATTTCACTTATATATGTCTGAATGGAGCTAATCAATGTCACCCATCATAAGAAAATTTGGGTATCTTTGCCTTTCCTCAAGATACCTGTTGTTAAATGTCAATTCACATTCCAATCAATTAAATTAAGGTACAAAGAAGAAAAGCAGCCAGAGAAGTCCATTAGTGACAAGGACCACTTATAGGATATTTAATCAAATAGAAGCAAATGATAATCCTACACCCAAAATGGGTCCTGAAATCACTTGTAATGAATTCACTAAAGCAAATCTCATTAGAAGGAACATCTTGGATAATATATGCAGGATGATGAATTATTTTTTAATTGCATGATCATTGTGCCTCTTTTAGCCTGTACAGGTAGCCACATATTCTGC
The DNA here is from genome assembly GCA_963574355.1 of Loris lydekkerianus. NCBI lineage: Eukaryota > Metazoa > Chordata > Mammalia > Primates > Lorisidae > Loris > Loris lydekkerianus. The sequence goes on from CAUYPK010091300.1 coordinate 25,986, forward strand.
ACTTGTTTATTTTGTGACACATGAATATTTTGTACAGGGCATTTACTAATTTAGCACTCTGAAATCCAGCAGTGGGTGACAAAGCTCATCTTATTTCTCTCCTTTCCTTCCATCCTGTTTAGTAGTTTACATATAAATGGTCTTGTGTCAGACAGGTTGTTATTTGCATCTGAATTGTGCTGATGCCAGAAATATTTGCAAATATTTCTTGACATGTCATCAAGCATCTTGTCAATTTGTCCCTTCCAAATTCATACACACGGAGACATTCCAAATGCTCTCCTCAGCTCAAGAAAAACACCAAATTTATTCCATGAAAGGGATTTGTCAATAAGATCTATGTGAGGGAATAATATTTTTAAAACCTCATGAGGTTTTTCTCCATTTAAAAATTGGATTATATACACATTGTATACAAACATTTCTTTTAATGAAATTATAATTACATTAGAGATAAGTTATTGAACTTTTATAAAGACAAAATCTTCCCTGTTTAGAAATGATATTTCTCCTTGACACTTCCGATAAAAAAAAAAAAAAAGCATCAAACTGGATAGTGAAACTGCAGAGGAATAATTTCTTACCCAGTTTCTTAACTGACATTTCAAATTATTAAAGTTTTCAAATACCTTAGTATAATATTCAGAAAAAAATATTTTCTTCCTATTTTTTTAGGCAGATGCTACATAAAAGTCTAATCGCTTACTTCTGTCTTTACCTACTCAGTGGTACAGCTGCAATACACATACAAATCCTGGTTTTATAGTTGCAGAAAATGATTAAATGTACTTTTTTATTTCCTTAATGGGTTTCTTGAAAAGAAGAAACTTACTTTTTATAGTTGATAAGCAGTAATTCTCTTTTAAGTAAACCAAATAAATAAAATTCCAGCACGTTTAACATTAGACCCTTTAAAACACTAAATTAAATTTATGATTTATTATTGCAATTAATTTGTGTATGTTCTAGGAAAAATGCACTTATGTATCTACACATGCTTAAAGTTGTCTCAACTGTGGTTTTTATCCTAACTATAGGTACCGAAGTAGCAATTAACAGGTTCAAATATTTAACATCACCTAAAGTACTGTTTATTTTATGAAACCTTTAGTCAATATTCTTGAAGAAACTTTATATCAAATGTTATTGGCTGCTTTGTCAAAGATCAGATGGAAATATGAAGATAGTTTTATACTTATACTTTACAAAAAGAAGTACAAAATAAAAAATGAAACTACCAAATGATTCCATAACACATTTTTTTAATCTCACCTATCTTTCACTTACATATATTCTAAACTTTAGACTAAAAATGTAACAAGTACTCTAGTCTTACAAATAATTTTTCTTCAGCACATTGTTAAATTTCTACTGAGTGTATTTTATGCATAAAATAGTGACACTATTCCCCAAGACATCTTTTTTTCTAAACTGGAATTTTATTAATTTGATTTGCTTAGAGGAGAATCACTCCTTATAACCAATAATAAAGTGTATACTTCTTCTCTTCAAGAGACACGCTAGGATAAAAAAGTATATTTAGCTATTTTCTGCAACCATAAAATCAGAATTTGTATCCTGACTTAATTAAGAAGATGATATATGCTGCATGCATCTGAAAAATACTGGTGAAAAGTTTAAATATTATAATTTTGGAAAATCAATTAAAAATGTATAAAATGCTAATTTTATTTCATTCCCCAAGAAATGGTATAATGTCAAGCTTTCCATCTATGTGCATACACTAGGGCTTCCTTCTAGGTTTGTGAGTTCACATATCAATATTTATGATAAGGTCTCTGCTTATTAAACAATTTAATTAAATAACGTATTGTAAAATTTATTGATCTACATGAAGAATATTTATTTTTCCACAAACATTTATAATTTAATAAAAAAGAAATATTCACATGTGTTTACTTTCTAATCACATAAAAATCCTCCACAGTGTCCAAGTATCATTTCTTAATATCCATGCCCAGGAAACACTTCTTGATATTCTTTATTTTTAAATGAACTATTTCTTCATAATTTTCTATCTCCCAACACTTGATATTGTGGGTTGAATTGATTCCCCTCTCAATTCATTTGTTGACGTTGTAATTGTCAATACATCAAGATGTTACCAAATTAGAAACAGTTGGCTATTAAACAGTTGGAACTTGTAAAAAATGTTGGGCTCTTAGTGTAATATGATGATGTCCTTATATAAAAGGGTAATTTAGATGCAAACATACAAACATGGAAATTGACATAGAAAGAGTAGAGTTATGCTGCCACCAGCCAACCAACTACAAGGAAGTTGGAGAGATAAATGGAATAGAACCTTCTCTAACACTTACCTACACCTTATTCTCAGACTTCTGACTTCTAGAACTATAATATAACACATTTCTTTTGTTTAAGCCACTTTATTTATCATACTTTATCTTAGCAAGCTAACACATGTGTGTAGAAGGTAGCCAACTGGTTTTACTTCACATACCATGACTCTTCATAAATAACATTTATTCAGATTATGTCTTTGGATTTTGTAGTTTCCCAATATCATTTATTTAATGCATTAATACTTTTTAACATCATTTCTCATGACACTGAATCATTTCTTATGCTTTTGGTAAATACTGTTTTTCAATGACTCTCATAAAGGTTGCTTCTATGCTTCATTTAGGATGATCATGAATGAAAGTCCTGGCTTGAGCATGCAAGAAAATGTGAGCAATAATAATTCTTTTCTAGTAGGTTAAATTACTGTTCAGAATTTTATAGTATAAATGTAGCACACACACATATTCTAACCATAAATGCCTTCTTAGGCCATTATCAATGCATTACTAGGTCCCTTTCATTGTTAGCTGCACCCTTGCCATTCAAACATCACTTGCAGTGAGGAGACTAGTCAAAACAATCTATGGATGGAGAAAGGTAAAAGTGATTCTGTTTGGCAAACAATATCCATTCCTCCTTTGCCAGGCTTAAGATCCATCCACAAGAGCAAAATATCGCTATATGTATCAGAAGCAAGAGAGGACATTGATTGGCATGGTCTATTGGCACTGTATAGTCAAATCCTTCCTACTCTTTGAGGACAAAGGAGAGGCAATACCTCTATGAATATCTGAAATGAAGTGGATCTTAAGGGGATCTTGAGTGGATCTTGCCACTCTTTGGTGTAGATGGATGAAAACTTATGGATAAGTGCATCGATGGGGGAGATCAGTGATGTATCACTAACATTCCAGAATCCTGAACTTGTCTTATGTCTAGGGTGCATGAGAGTTATCTTAAAATCAGCAAGATGGAATTACTCTGAACTCTAAGTGCAGTTAGAGAAACAGACAACACAATAGAAATGATCTTCTCAGCAGAATGCCTCCTAAATTGTGTCGTACTACAAATCCAACGGTCTTCTTCAGTTTAAATGTGGCAGTACATATATCCACGTCTACTAACTTCAGGTGTTTAACTGACAGTAAGTATTTTAAAATTAAATAATTAATGTTTTTAAAACAAGCCTCCACCCTTATAAGTGTTGGAAAAATGTAATGGATGCCATCAGTGGTCTGGATATCTTGCAAGTATGTGGGAAGAAGCAAACATGTGAAAATCAATAGAGAACATGTATATTAAAAGCAGAGACTTTCCTAGGTGATCTCTGGGTCCGCTGTGACCTACAAGGAACTCGGAAACATCAAGGAACAATTACCAAGGTAATTTATTTTATAACTCATCATTATAAAAGTAGATAAACCATATTGTTTATTTCTTAGGTAAAATAAAATAGGCAACAGGAGGGATTTTGTTTTCAAGTTAAATGCTAAGGGCTGGTTTCTGTAAAATGGGAGAGATATGCTAAGGTGTAGGTCCTAGAGAAGGGGCTAGGAAAGAAAAGAAAAGCAGAGCAAAAGCAGAAGTGCTATTATGTTCTGATTCTAAGATGAAAACACTTCTTATTTGAACATTTGTAGAGATTCTTTTAGAAACTCTAATAGGAACTCTCCCCACTTACTGAAGTAATAAGAAGTATATCCACTCAAGAGGAGCATCTGTTGGAGAACAGCCTCATACACTGCAAAGAAAGCTGCATCCACTCCAGATTGTGACAATAGAGTTCATGTGTTACAAATAGGAACACCCCATAAAAGAAGGAAAAGAAGAGCCTAAACAAAATGAGTTAATACAGAAGGAGAGACAAAATGAAAAAGTGGGTAAAATAAAAACAGAATGATGGACAAAAAATAACTCAGGAAAACAAAGATATACTTTAATAAAATCCTAATTACTATCCTTAGATCAAGGATATTATTTTTGCTTTAGAAAAAGTGCAAAAAGGCAGGGCATGGTGGCTCACTCCTGTAATCCCAGCACTTTGGAAGGCTGAGGTTGAGGATCTTTTGGGTCAGAAGTCTGCAACCAGCCTGAGAAAGAGTGAGTGAGACCCTTTCTCTATAAAAAAAATTAAAAAGTTAGCTAAATGTGGTGGCAGGTGCCTGCTGTCCCAGCTACTTGGGAAACTGAGGCAAGAGGATGACTTGAGCCCAGGGGTTTGAGGTTTCAGTGAGCTCTGAATGAAGGCACTACATTCTACCACAGGCAATAGAGTGAGACCTTGTCTCAACAATAGCAAAAAAAAGTGCAAAGAGCAAAAAGTTATTAAATGTTAAAGAAATAAATTATATTTGAAATGGCCAATTTTGCAGTGAATTAGTTATTGAAAGACAGACACACTTCGTGTCGTATCAGTGTCACTGTACTATTTTTGTATTGTGCCAACTCACATAAACCTGAGCTGTAACGTCTAGAATCACTTTCCCTAGTAAAAGCTGTTCAATAGAGAAATCTGCATGGGATTCGGGAGGTGGAAGTGAAATAGCAGCTTATTCTCTAAAATTTGCCCCAATTACATGTCATGGAAAACAAACGGATGCCCATGATTCTAACACGTTCTCATTGTCCTTTAGCTCTTCACGATGGCCACCATCAGGTGCAGTGCTAGTGGCTTCTACAGACTTCACCAATTCTCCTCCTTGCTCTCATTCTGGAACCTAAATGTATGTGTTTTGTCGCTTTCTCTTGTAAACTATGACATTTTCATTTGCATCATTGCTTCAAGTGACTTGGGTGTTGATTCTTCTCTGATTTTCGAACTCTTTTGGGACCCTTCCTTCCCTATCTTGTAGCACAACTGAGTAGGTCTAATTCCTACATTAATTCTTTCATTCTATATGCTAATTGTGCTTCTGCTTCTCTGATTTACCTCTATGCATGGCATAATTTCTCTCCTAAGTAAAGGTGCCAATTAAAGCAGGTATTTTCACACCATGATCTGAGGTCCAAGCAGATTGCAATGAGCAACTCAGTGACTCTCAGTGTGAGGTGGGTAAATATAGAAGGAAGGGCGTGCTTACATGTTCTGCCTTCAACAGAGTAGCTATTATTTTGCTTGTTTTAAAAGCTTGACTTCTATAATGATTTCAAGGGAATCAATTGATCAGTCCCACCTACTCTCATATTGGATACTACTGTAGTAGACAATCTCTAATATGCCATTTAACTCAAAATCTTATTAAATATGGGTTCATTAACTCCAAAATGTTTGCAGAGCTTCATTGCCTGCCATGGTGGTTTCCAGACTTACATTTTCTTTACATGCCTCTATCAAAATATTCTTTGGGGAAAGCTTACTTCCCTATGGTTTCATTGTCTACCTGATCAGTGATGACCCTTGAATCCAAAAATATAGCCTAAATCATTTCCTAAGGTGTGTATTTATGTTACACAAGCTACTGATGATTCTCATACACAGTATGTAAGCAGCCTAAACTCCACATATAAATCACAAAACTAATTGTACATTATCGTATTACTTCCAAACATGAACAGTATTTCAATTGGTACTTTTTTAAAAATTGAAACAACCAGCACTTAGTTACCTCTAAAAATAGTAAACCAGGTATCTTCTTATCCTTTTGCCTCTTCTTTACCACCACATTCCACACCCAAGCAATCCACTTGGCCACAAAAGCTTTTATATTTCATCTGTCAATCTTCTTGTTCCTCATGTCTTCATTCTTAATGCTTTTGCATTTATTCAAAATCTCAATGCTTTTTTTTTCCTTGTTTTTAAATAGCTTTATGAAACATAATTCATATAATCCACCCACTTAAAGTGCACAAATTAATGTTTGTAATATACTCATAGATGTGTGAAACTATCACCACAGTAAGTTTTAGAACATTTTTACTACCTCAAAAAGAAACATTACTGACTTTTATCTCATGACCCCATTGTTACTCCATCTCCCCCAGCCCTACACAACCAATAATCTAATGTTTACATATATTTCTCTATCCTGGATTTTTATATTAATGAAATCATCTAATACATAAACTTTTGTGAAAAGCTTCTTGCACTTAGCCTAATTCTGTTAGGTTCATTTAAGTTTCTAGCACATATCAGTACTTTATTGGCAAGCTAATATTTAATTGTATGGATACTCCATTCATTTCTTGATGAGCATTTGTGTTATTGTGATCATTTGGCTATTATAGTTAATGCTGGTATAGAAGTTTTAGTTAAAGTTTTACATTTCCATGTAAGTCTGAGCAGAATTATTGGGTTACATGGCAGCTTTGTGACCCTTGACTTTAATCATTCAAAGAATCCTGTTTTCCAAAGTGGATGCACCATTTCATATTCTTATTCAACATTCTTAAATTGGATTATTCCAGTAAGCCTTCAACCTTCAATTTCATTGCCACTCCTTCTCTCTAGCCTTCCAATCCATCCTTAAAGTTGGTTTAGGTTAGATTTAATTGAACATGTTATTCTTTGCATAACACCCTCCAGAGTTTCTATTATTTTCAACTTAAATGTAAATTAAACTGAAAACTCCTGGTGTATATGGTGAGGTCCTTTTCTATAAACTATTTTTTTAATGTAAAAAACTCTAATTTACAGTAATAACAAACAACTTGAATGTATGTAAAGATACTATGTTTATTATACACCTATATGTGTTTTACCCTCAATTTATGTTCAAATAGGACTTCCCTCATTCTATATTGTTTGTTGATCTGATTACTATCATCCATGTAATATTAGATGTAATATTAGCAATAACATTATTGTGCCCAGATCGTGAAGTCCCCAAAGACCACCAGGGAGCCAATTCTGATGCAAAAGCAAAAGAGCCTTTTATTGTTACAAGCTCGAGCCTGGGCTCCTGGGAGCTCCGCTGCAATGGATCCAAGCCAGGAGTCCCAGGCTCTGAAGCAGGGGATTTTATAATGCAGCACAGCAAATGGGGCTTATACAACTTGAACAAAGGGGCTGCTTCTGGATCAGTTGCCTTTGGGCCTGCCATATGGCCTGATCCAGGGGCAGCTCCTGATTGGGAGGCAGATGACTCATGATTTTGGGGAAATGCCTGCTGTTACAGGAAAGTAAAACTTTCAAAACAAAATGACAAAGAAAACGAAACTTAACTCCCAAAATGGCATCAGTCTGGTTCTCACAACATCTACCAGGATGATGATCATCTAAGTCACTCTTCTTCAATCTCCCTTAGCATTTTATGATTACTTCTAACAAAGGAATGCTTAATTCTAATTTTGAGTTTCTATAACATGTCTGAAAATTCACTGAAGTTTGTGACTATGTATTATATCTCTTCTTCTCTAATTTCTGACATAATAAAACAATAACTATGTGTTGAGTGAAGAAATAAATTTAAAAAAGATATGTGTCAGTCACTTCAACATAAGAATACATGAATCATTCTAATAATTAAAACTAAATTTTTCTGCAAGGTTAGATACTCAAAATAGTGTCTAAGAAAATAAGAACATATAAATATTTAAATTATTATTAAAACCTGTATAAAATAATTTACTTACATCTACATGTCCCTGTATTAATCCTATCTCTGGGGTTATCTACCAAATACATGGGAACTGGGGACAATATAAACTCAGCCCAGCGTTAATAAAGGCTTAAACATTTGATGATACCAAACTTTGGATAACATTTTGGAAGTTTAAAATTTTACATGTAGCTATTTTCAGACAGAGCTACAAATATTTTCTTGAGTAGTGAATGAATTCCCAGAAGGCAAGAAAGAAGTTCCACTAATGGAAAATAAATAAGTAAGCATCCAACACCTGTGTATTCAGAAATAGCAGACTCTGAGAAGTTCCTAAATTGGTTATAGCTAAACCTTGACAATTGTCTTTTATCAAGACAAAAATAACTGGGTGCCATGGTACCACAGCTGGGAAGGCTTGTTAAAACAGGTGAGATTGACACATCAAATTACCAACTTCAACACAGATTATACTGGAAGTCCATCAAAATGAGGCCAATATGTTCTGGGGGGGTGAGGGAAGAAGAGGAAGGGAGGGGCAGAAAGAATAATGTATTTTTACATAGTTTTGTTTTTAACTCTGTTGTTAATTTAAAAAATTAGCATTCACAGAACTACCCTACCTACTCATGGGCAATCTTAAAAGTTTGGATCATGTGACTGTGGCCATTTACTCTTTTAGCTTCTACCTTAAAAATCTTCCCTGGAGATTCCATGGAAATGACTTGTCCCAGCAAATATGTGAATATACCTGTGCACAGATTCACACAGCTGTGATACAGGTTTTCTGCCCTGAATCTAATGCTGCCTTTAATAAACCATCTCTCTTGAGTCTTTAGACTTCTATGAAAATACAGATTTATAATCTTATTTCTCACACTATTTGTACTCTATCATTCTAAATATAAAAAAAAATAATATTTTATACTATATACTACTTCATTGAAATTCCGTTTTGTTCATAATTTTCTGGAATAGGTTCTCTTATATGGTATGAACAAAACTTTGTTTTAATAAATAAGTAGATTAATGTTTGAATCTTATTGTTGATGTTTTAAATCAAAAGACATGAATATTTACTTGCATATAGCTTATGAATGATCCTTTCATTTCATAGTTCATATAGGTCCTTCTGACAATTTTGAATAGAGACCCTAATTTTTAATTCTAATTCATTACTGCTTGGTCCATCTACTCAAGGCTGGAAGAAACAGAAGGCCACAAGTCTAATATTTGGATTTGTATTCAGAAATTATCTGTAGTAAACTGTTTTGGGAAAAATTGGAAAAATAAGACTAATCAAAAATAAAAAACAAACTAATTTTTTTCTTTATTTGGACCATATCATCTCTGATGCTTAATTTAAGCAAAATAATTTGAATAAACTGCTTTAGTTTGAATTTTCTTATTCTCTATATAGAAGAGTTCAATGATTTGACAAATAATATGTCATGGAAGGAAAGGGAAATTTAGAAGTCATTCTAAAACTCGACCTAGTCATCACTGTCAATATACACACTCTAGAATCTCAATACTGTGGACTTTTGTGTATTCAAACCTTGTCAATCAATCATATTTGCAACAATTTTACAAGCACATTATTCAGCAGCTGCAAAGGCCTTTGTATGTGATTCTTTTTCTTCAATGTGTGCTTGCACTGCAATGTATTCAATGTCAAAAATATGTATGAAGTATATCACAGTTCATGGACCTTACCATATTTTGGTAGCATTTTCATATGTAAAAAGCATACTGCAGTACATGCATAATTGTCTTGAAATAATTTAAGCTGTTCTTTAATTTTCAAACACTGCCTAGTTAGTGATATCTTCATAGTCACAATTACCAGAGCAAGAATAAAATATCCGTATTAGATTAGCAGTGAGATTTCTAATTCAAAATGTATGTCATCCTGGCTTCATGGTTTCTCATTTTTCTTTCTCTCGCTCTCTCTCTTTTTTTTTTTTTTTTTGAGAAATAGTATCACTCTGTCACCCGGGGTAGAGTGCGGTGGCATCATAGCTCACAAAAACCTCAAACTCTTGGGCTCAAGTGATTCTCTTGCCTCAGCCTCTCCTGAGTAGCTGTAACTACAAGTATGTGCCACTAGGTCTGGCTACTTTTTCTGTTTTTAGTAGAGACAGGGTCTCACTCTTGCTCAGGCTGGTCTCAAACACCTGAGCTCAAGCAGTCCACCCACCTCTGCCTCCCAGAGTGCTAGGATTACAGGCCTGAGTGTGGCCTTTTTTTCTTTTTCTTTTTTTTCAAGATGGTTGTAGTGATGGCATCTCACCAAAATTCCTCAGTATTTACTGAATCAAAGGTAATTGCAATATTTCTGGCGCTTTCTCATTTCAAGTGGTTTTAGTTTAAAATTAAATCTTTTTTTTTTTTTTTTTTTCCAAGACCAGGAATTGGATGGGCCATTGAGAACACTGAGACCTCATCTAAGTATCCAGTGACAACTGCTTAATTGCTCATATTTTTAGCCTCTGCCCAATTCATTGAGCTCAAAGCTATGCCAAGTGCTTCATAAAACTTCTAGTTCTTACTACCACCTTGAAAGGTGAATGTTATTAAGCTCATTTAATAAATTAACAAAGTGAGGTTTAAAAAGAAATGTTCTAGGTAGTTATCAGAGTAGAACAGAACATGATGCCAATAAGTTATAATTAATTATTATAATTATGTAATTTGATGTATTTAATGATAATGTTAATACTGTAGTGAACACAAATAGAGCTTAATGATGATCTGGCTTTCTGTTGCATGTCAACTTCTGCCTGTCTCCAAAGATGTCCATTTTGCAAGAGGAACCAGAAGAACTGAAAGCATGAGTAACTAGATGGAGCTATTCTTGATAGGTGGGACTAAAACTTTGACATTCTGGATGCCAGTCTGTCCTCCCCCTACATTAACAGGTTTAATTCACTGAGCTCCTCTGACTAGAAGACCACAGGAAGAAGCCTGGTCTTGTGGAAAAAAAAAAAAAAAAAAAAAAAAAGACTTTCTAATATCCAAGTCTTTGGACTCCCTAATTCCACCACTAGATTTTGCTTGTCCAGGTGGCAATCAGAGAGTAATTACTGCCTGAATTGGAATTATATTTGCCCATACTGTTGAGATTCACCTTTTCAGAGAAATCAGGAGATAACTCTTCAGATGGATCAATTATTTCCATAATGTCTATTCTTTCCTCTTGAATATTTAACGACATAAGGTATTCTGCAACTATAGAGAGAATCATGACCAATTCTCTCACTCCTACAGAGTGCAAAAGTACAGAGAGCTACATAGCTTTCCTTTATTTATAAGGAAATTGAAAAGCAAACAAACAAACAAACTCTGGATCTGCTTTTAGAAATTTGATCTTGCCCGATATGTTAACCTATGACATTATAGTTACTATATCTGATTGACATATCCCCCTTGTAATTCAAATTTAGTAGCAAATATTTAGATAAATTTTAAATTTCTTGGTAAGTGCCACTTTCAATTTTTTTTCTACCATGAAAAAATAAAATGAAATCCTATGTGGCTCGCAATAGCCCCTTTCTTCCCAATAACATGCTTTCTGTCAAGATTCTGTAACATATAATAACAGAGCATAGTGCCAGTTGCTTGACGCCTATGATGATTACTGATTAGCTGAGTTAATGCATGGGGTAAAGAGCCGGCGGGAAATTCACCATAAAAACATGACTCATGTAACTTTCACATGTTCTGAATTTTATTTAAACATTTGGATTTCTATAACTTGGTAATATAATTTAAAATCAGATATTGTGACGTTCTCAATTTCGTTCTTCTTTATCAAGATTACTTTGATTGTTTCAAATCTTTTAAGGTTTTATAAAAATTTTAGGACTTTTTTAATTATGTGAAAAATGAAATTAGAGATTTGATGGAAATTGCACTAAATCTGTACATTACTTTGAATAGTACGAGAATTTTAAATAAATTTAAAGTTAGTGGTAATTTCATGCATAAATGATTTTTATGGTTATTTATAACAGAATATGTGTTTTATTCTGGACTACCAACTCTTTATGTAAGTGATATTCTGAAATTCATACCCGCATTATTGGTACTTTGTGAGTAGAAGAACATAACACACGTTCAAGAAAAGTGGTTGAATTAAAAGGTCCATGTATTTTAAGAAGAAAAAATAAACAATTATTAAAAGGAAGTACTGAATTTTAATAGAAGTGTAGAAACTTTTGCTAATGATGTCAAAAGTAAGGAGATTCTTGTGCTGATTATTGGATGATTCACTAAGGAGAGAAGGTTATACAGACCCACGTGGTTGTTTATACATTTAGCATAATTAACAGATTACAATTTTCACAGCCTTAAAGGTCATAGGACATTTTTGACACAAGATTAGCAAAAAATTATTTTCAAAATATTAGCAATATGTCGTGAACACAACAAAATTATAAAGAATTAAATTCCAAAAAGCAAATATTTCAGAGGTCAACAGAAAGCATTGGAAGGTTTCATACCTGAGGCAAGTACTTGCTCGGATATAAGTAGAGACTGGTAGAGTGTAGAATAGATAGAGATACTTCCCAAGCATGAGGAAAAATTAAATAAGTCTGAAGAGTGTGGGGACTGACTATTACACTGTGGGATCTTTAGGGCACCAGACATAATAAACATTTTGTCTTTCATCTGGTCAATTATTTTTCACACCTATTGTGAGCCGAATTGTGCCCCATCATGCCCACATTCCTATAGCGGAGAGCTAATTCCCAGTGTGACTGTGTGTGGAGTTTGTGTCAGGGCCTTTAAAGAGGTAATTCAAGTTAAATTACAGCACTTTAGGACTGGTGTTCTTACGGGAAAGAAGGAGACACCAGAGACATACAGGCTTAAAGCAAGAAGTCAGCCATCTGTCACCCACAGAGAGGAGCCCCGTGAGAAACCGATCTAGATTAAAGTATAATGTTATACATTCCCATTTTTATAAATAACAAACTGATATTTTAAAGTAAAATATGATAAATTATGAAAACATATTGCAATCTTTAGCTACCAGACATAAAGCTACTCTTATAGGTAAAATGGGGGAGGGGGAGAGAGAGAATGAATAATAGAAAACAAACATAAATATTGTAGAGTCAAACACAAACCTATCAATAATTATATCAAGCTAAAATGCTTAAGTTACTCAAAAGAGGGTATCCTGCAGTCAGAAGAGTTCATAGGAAGTCATACAGTCCAGCAGACTCCTTCAAGAGTTCTGTTTAAAGAGGTGTTATTGTCTTATATATGCGGTTGACAGATAAGTTTGTGAATTCTTTCTTGAAAGGACTGCTGCATACCTCATTGTTGATTATCTCTACAATCACCTCTAAAGTACTCGGCATCCAGAGCATAGCTTCCCAAAGGGGAATATTTCAAAGGTGACCATAGCGATATTCAGCAATGAGGCAGCATTTTTTCTAGGATGTGATCATGAACTTAGTGGTCAGATCTTTAGTTTTATCCCTAAATGCACAAGAAGTTGAGTTTTAAAAGTTATAAGTGTCTGTGAATTGCACCAACCAACCTGCCCTTTAATTTAAAATGCTCCATATTACCGTTTACCACCAATTCATCTGAATTGGATAAAAAATAACCACTCTTATGACTCCAGTCACTGAAGATTAATTTTGCCAATTTTATAACTTCAGAAAAAGGAATCCATCCATAATTTGTTTTCACAAAATGTCTGTGAGATATATGCTATTTATTTCTTATAACAATTGTGTGTTCCTTGTATGAATCAGGTCAAAAATGAAGTTCAAATCTTTTATGTCTTTATTGTTTGTTTTTTTTTTCCTGCATTTATTCTCATAATAACTGAAAGAGGGATTTTGACCTTTTAGAGTCATTCTTATTGTTAAAAATTGGTCTATAATAATGCCATTTAAGGATATGAAAATTTGAGGTTAAGTCAGAAAAGTTTGTTGATTGAACAGAACATTTTGGTTTAAGTATATAATATTTGAGATATCATTAAGAGTAATGTGAAAATATTGAATAGGTAGCTGGAGATTTGAGAAAATAAATTAATGCATATAAAAGGATTAGTATAGTTCTCAGAGAATAGTAATTGCTTAATAATTATAGAGTGCTATTATATCTATAATCTTTGAAGATTATTCATTTTATTTCTGTCCTTGGTTATAAAGAATGAGGATCTACTACATTTTATACTGCTGTCTTGGGGGAAGCAAAAGCTCTTGACTTTCAATGTACCATATTCATAGAGGCTTTGAAGTGAACTTGAAAAGAAAATGCTGAATATATTATTAACTATAGTTGCCACACTGTACAGTAGATCTCTTGAAATTATTTCTCACGTGTAACTGAAATTCTGTATCCTTTAACTGATATCTCTCCAACCTGCACCTAACCTCCACTTATCCCAGCCCCTGGCAACCAACTACCCTTCTACTCTCTACTACATGATCAACTTTTTCACATTTCCCATGAATGAGATCATGTGGTATTTATCTTCTTGAGAAATGCAGGAGTAGTGGAAGAGTGATCATTCACCACAAAAGTGATAACTCTGTGAGGATATATATATATATATATATATATAGATCCTGTTTCCCCCAAAATAAGACATCCTCCGAAAATAAGACCTACTTACAGGAAAGATAAGATGTACCCTGAAAATAAGACCTAGCGCATCTTTGGGAACAAAACTTAACATAAGACACTGTCTTATTTTCAGGGAAACAGGGTATATAAACTAGCTAGATTTAGTCATTCTCCCATATATACACTTCAGAACATCATGCTGTACACAGTAAATACATACAATTTTGTATGACAATGTAAAAACTAAAATAATTTTTTTAAGTACTCAAAGGAAAGGAGCTTTTACATAGAATTAAAAAAATATGATTTTTATCTCTAAGAATGTACATTATATTTTGTTTGGAATTACTGGAAATCTATAATAACAACTTGAAAAAGCACATTGATTAGGCATAGAAAGGGGATATGGGGCAGTAGGTGAAAAGTCTAGCTAAGAAAGTTCAAAAGGGAGCAGTAGCAAACTGAATTTCAGGGACCTTGGGACTCAGTCGATCAAGTGTGTCCTGTTCTTCACAAAATATAGTCTAGCTTGTAACACAAAGGGGAGTAATAGTCACAGTTACAGAACACTGTGCACAGCAAATGTCACAAACATCACAAGACTAATAGGCACCACCATACAACTGTTAGAAAAATAGGCGGCATTATTTTTAACATTATGTAAAGGAATGTGGCTGCATATGGTAACTAAGGTAACCTGTAACCAATTAGAAAGAGACAAGAATACGAAGGACCTTAGGAGACCCATGAAACACTCTGACAGATATTTGTAGGAGAAACTGAGAATCAGACACACTTGTGTGTTCTGCCTCTGTGTGGCATTTCCTCCCACTCCCTCCGGGGTCCCTTTTCCACTCTCCTGGGAAGTTCTATGCTTACATATGCTTTGTTTTAAATAAAAACTGAGCTTCTTTTCCTGCTGTTAGTGCCCTGGCTGCTTCATTTTCACACTTCCCTTTATCTCTGCAACTCAGCCAAACTTGCAAGTTCTGCTGAATGAATTGGACCAAGTCTATTGAACAGCTCCAGGGTCTTAGAGACCTCCAACACACCTTATTTTCAATCTATACAATATTATCCCCAAACATTATCATAGACTAAACAGTTGGTAATTTTCACAGGAAAGACATGATACAGTGAATATCCTTTGCTTAAATAAGAAGTATTTATTCTATTTATTCTTGGGCTTAGTGAAAATGCTAGTTTCCAGAAACATTCTGCCTTCACCCTCTCTATATAACTTACCTTTTTTTTTTTGTTTTCTTAATGAAATATCTCAAATTTTATAATGATTTAATTGATATTGCCCTTTAGAGCAAAAACATTATGAAGGTTGTCATGAGAAATTTTTTCTCTAGACAAAGAGGTATCTTTAAGTAATATTTCACGGCACTGGCATCTCATATGATTACAGGGCTCAGCACCTCCCAGTACAAATGTGTGTATGAAATGGAGTTTAATAAACATCAAAGCTATGAGAGATGTAGTTCTAGATGGGCTTGTCATGTAGCCATTGAATCCACCCAAGTGGAAATTAGAATTCAATACTATAGAGAGTACAGTCGCAACACTCCAGAGAGTAAAAGTTAGTGGTGACACTTCATGTGCTCTGTGGGGAAGAGGGTGAAGACATGAGTTTCAGAGGAAAATAGAACAAGAATGTTTTGAAAATAGTATTGGAGTTAGTATAAAAAATGGACTCCCTCCGCCGATAGGAGAACATTAAAAAGCTGGAAATACGGTTCTCGGATTGAAATAAGTTTCCAGATAGGCAAATACCTAATGTCCTCAACATTAGTATTTTCTTGGCAATTTCCCAGATGCTACATGCAGACATTACAAAAAAAAAAAGATATTTTACCAAATCCAAGGTGGAAAGGGTTACGTAAATACCATTTGAATAAAGAGTACTATTTTTTAAATATTCTATTTCTTTCTAGAAAACATACAGAAGAAAGTGTCAGAATCCCCAAGGCTGAGTCCTG
Organism: Loris lydekkerianus; assembly: GCA_963574355.1. Taxonomy (NCBI): domain Eukaryota; kingdom Metazoa; phylum Chordata; class Mammalia; order Primates; family Lorisidae; genus Loris; species Loris lydekkerianus. The sequence continues at coordinate 42,433 of CAUYPK010091300.1, forward strand.
TTGTGGGGTTTATTCAGATGAATCATTTGCTGAGCTACCATGAAACCCCTGGTGTCTCTCTGACTTCCTTTTCATGGGTTACACAATGAAAAAGAGAAAGGATCATTTCTCATGAGAACTATGCTTTTTTTTTTTTTTCCTGAAAAGTTATGAAAAGTATTGAGAATACAATGTGCATTATCATAGTGTGGACTTAAAACCAAGTGCACTTGAATTATTTTATTGTTTTATTTTTGATTAACAATTTATATATCTTGATCTTCAGACCAATTGAACAAAGATCTCTACATTAGAGACTAGGATTCTGCATCCTAATATTTGCCCTTGAATCTGCCATGTACCCCACACTTGAAAAATCACAAACTACGCCTTTAAAATATTCATAGAATATATGTGAAGTAATTTGTTCATTTTGTCATCACTTGCTATATCCCTCAAATGCTATCAGAGATTAGTTTTCTTTTTGCATTTAATTTAACATCGGATTAATGCATAAGTAAAATTTTCCACCTTTATTACATAAAAATGTATTTCATGTTGAGGTGCACTTAGTAAGTTAATGATTCATGAAATCAATGATTTATAAAATATGAATCATAATTCCATTGTAGTTGGCTTTATGCTTGAAACTATTCTTTGTTCTTTTAACCCTTCAAAAAAGGGCAAAACCCATTTTGTCCAAAAGTACTTCATGGACAAATAATTAGGAGGAAGTTTTGTGTCTCACTAAGAAAATTTTTAAGAAGAGGATAATTAAAAAGAACCATGATAAATTAAAATCTAACAGATAATGAAAACAAATTCTAAATTCATTTGGGTATCACTAAATTCTTGAGAAATTCATGAAGCCAAACAAAATGAAATATTTTATTTTTATTTAGCTCACTCCCCTATTAGGCATTGTCTAACAGGAAAAAAATCAGATTCTAGATAAGGAAAAAAGGCAAATAATATTGCTAAATTATCATTAGTAAGATTCATGGAGCAATAAAAAGTGTCTGAGATATTAAGGTGCCAGACACATACATTGGTGCTGGCAGGTTAGAGCCTGGCCTGGGCCTGCTAAACAACAATGACAACTACAATTAAAAAAAAAAAAAAAAAAAAATATATATATATATATATATATAAATATATATATATTTTTTTTTTTTTTTATGGCAGATACCTTTATTTTCTTTTTTTTTTTTTTTTTTTTTGAATTTATACAGGCAAGGCTTTACTGGGGCTTTGCTGCAACAAAGGGGAGGCAGTACCAGTTAAGACACCAGACTGGTTCTCCAAACAAAGGGTTGGAGGCTTTTTCTTTTTCCTTTTATTATGTCATATACTATAGATCA